>WJEZ01001113.1:0-19752 GCA_009869925.1 Thalassaphorura encarpata | reverse complement strand
CATAAACATACCAGCAAATCGCAGTTAGGATCAAGTTATTAAGAATGATGAAAACTAGGATTTTGAAGATTTTCCACTGAAACTCATCGAATAGATCACACGTACGTTACGTACCGATATCAATGTTCTCAACAGCTTCTGGAATAGTCACACCCTCCTTTGAGACGGTGTTAATGAATGGGTACAAATTGCAGACAACGACTTGAACCATGGCGTAGCCTTGTTTCTTCATGTCGTTATGATCCGAATCAATATTTCTTGCCAATATTCCTAAAATTCATGGAAAATGTTAGATTAAGTTTAAGATTCAGTTTTAAAAAATAAAATTTTTCTTACCAGCATGCACAGCGGGATGAAGAGTCTTCACACGTCCACCGAGCATTTCTGGATGCAAAGTAATGTCCGAAACATCTTTTACGGGTAATTTTGCATCTCTCAAGGCCGTCGCAGTTCCACCGGAGACCGGAAGCAACCAATTCTAATCCCAACTTATGAAGCCGGGTAGCTAGGCTGATGAGACCGGTTTTGTCTGACACACTCAATAATGCTACAAAAGATATTAATGGACAAAATGAAATGATTGTAATTTTATCAAAATCAAAAATAAAAGACTGGGAGACTTACCGTAAACCATTTTTGATTGAATTAATTTGGATTGAACTGCTGAGAACAGGACCAGAGTATGGTTTGACCGTGAGGAGTAAAAGGCGACTGAGGACGAGAATTGCTTGACACATGAATAAATATTCATGGAATCACAGTTCCTTCGCAGGAGCAGTTAACTAACGAGTTTTTTTTCCTTGCTGCATTACATAACATAACCAGAACTTGACTCGGGTGTGTACAATTTGTAGTAACTGATAGGAAGGCGACACAGAGGAGTTCGTGGAACAGGCACAGACACAAGGATGATAAAATATCCATGAGTTAAAATTCGACCTTGAACTTACAACTTAAATTCAATTCACGAGATGCGGTTCACGTACGTCCTTACGCCTTCACGTCGAGTTCAAGACTGAGCTGAGAAGAGAATTGGTTTACCTGTACAACCACAACCTGAAATACAATGCAATGCAATGCAATGATATTACAAATTACTTTTAATTTTGTAATAAAAATGGAAATGAACACGGAGAAAGTTGCAATGCTTCTGCACTTGTTTTATATTACTTGTTGAAACTCTGAATTCTATTTTAATTTCGAATTTCTTTCCATAACAACAACTTGTTTTTCTTAGCCTCGTCTGTTGTTTATCTTTTTCAATTTTCGAAAATTGATGAGGCCTCGCGAAAATCAGTTGAAAAATTTGGTTGCGCTAGTTAGAACAACCTCTCTCCTCTCTTGATTTTTCTCTAATTTTTCTTAAAAATCTTTAAAATCTATTTAAAACTTATTCAATATGGAATCTCTGAACCGTCTGAACGAACTTTCTACAATCCTAGCTGAAATTCAAGACATTATCAACAAAATCCTTACCCAAACTGAAATGCTCGAAACTCAACAACAAGTAAATGATTACGAAGAAAACGAAGAAGATATCGCCCCAATTGCTACTCAACAACAAGAAATTCCTCCAAGTACTACTCAACAGCAAGAAATTCCCCCAAGTGCTACTCAACAACAAGAAATTTCCCCAAGTGCTTCGAACCCTAACCAAAATTCAACTTTAATTGATTCGACTCCCCATGCAAATGAAAACGAAGAAAATGAAGAAGATATCCCCCCAAGTGCTAATCAACAACATGAAATTTCCTCAACAGCAACAGAACAACCAGAAGAACCCGAAATTTCCTCAACAGCAACAGAAGAACCAGAAGAACGACCAGTAGAACCAGAAATTTCGCAAGATTCTACCATAACATCGACTGCAAACGAAAGTGACAACAACAACAACGGGGCAATGCAAGAAAGTAAAAGCCAGGAGAACCCCCCTGAAAAGGAAACTGGCAGTCAGCCGTCCTCCCAACTGTCCAAGGGAGAACAATCGAAAGGTAAATATTTTGAATTTGTTAGTCTGACATTGAATTTAATTCATTTATCATTTATTTAGACAAAAACAAACCTAAAGGCAAAAATGGAAAATTTTCCAAACTGAAAAAACTCTTGAGGTGCTGCCTACCCTGCCTATTCAAGAAACCGAAAAAATCCAAGGAGAAAGTCCAAAAGGAATCCCCAGAAAATCCAGAATTACCATCGGATCCACCGACTGACCATAATGGTAAGTAATCATTTATACATTCTGGGGTAATTTTGTGATAGGAGTGGGGGGGGGGGGGAGAAACTAGGGGCAACTCACGCCGGGACCTGTCCACTCGACAGTAGCAGGTCTGAAATGGGATGTGTCTGGAGAATTCTGGGATTTGTCTGGAGAACACCGGAAGGGTACTGGATAATTCTGGAATGGTTTTGGTAAATTCGCCTGGAGAATTCTAAAATCATTCCAGAATTATTTAGTTTTTAATTTTATTTTAGTTCCTGGATTCTCCAGACTTATTCCTGGATTCTCCAGACTTATTTTCCTGGATTCTCCAGGCTTATTCCTGGATTCTCCGGACTTATTTCTGGATTCTCCAGACTTATTCCTGGATTCTCCAGACTTATTCCTGGATTCTCCAGACGTATTCCTGGATTCTCCAGACTTACTTTCCTGGATTCTCCAGACTTATTCCTGGATTTTCCGGCCTTATTCCTGGATTTTCCAGACTTATTACTGGATTCTCCAGACTTATTCCAGACCAATTCCACAGTTAATTATGTGTAGTTAAAATGTAAGAGAAAATGCAGGAGTAAGACTAATAATTTTTTTCCCTTCTAGCTGATGATCCTTCTGGAGGCGGAGATGACAAACCAGAGCCCAAACCAAAGGAAGAGCCGAAGCCGGATCCAGATCCAGTTCCAGTTCCAGTAATTCCAGTGGTTACCAACAAGAACGGGTTAAGGTGAACTCAAAATTACCTTAAATAAACTAAACTTTTAAAATAGATTATGTGTGTCCTGGGGGAAGACCTATTTGTATTGATACATGGTGATACTTTTAAATAAAGATTGATTTGATTTGATTTGCAGGACAGTATGGACTATTGACGGATCTGCGCTGACTCTCATGGACATCAAGTCTCTCCAGCCAAATCTACCATGGAAAGAAGTCATCACATTACAAAAGGTCGACCGAGGATTTCAACGGGGTTACATGACGGACAATATCCTGGACAAGGTAATAAGACTCCACACGGTAGATCCATCAGTTTTGGTATACACACCCACCGTGGTATTTTCTGCGCTTCATTATAACGAATTTAGTGTGCCTGTGGGTTCCTGGGATATGTACAGGTTCGTATTTTTCCCAATTCTTAAAAATCACAATCATTGGACGCTTTTAGTAGTATACCCCCAAGAGAAGGCTATCGCCTATCTCAATTCCATGGGTTCATCCCGCATTCCCCGCGTAGTTAGAGAGTTTTTAATTCCTATAATTAAGCAAACTATTAGAGCGCAGAAGGATTTTAAAATCCTTAAACCAAGCACTTGGTTTGAGGATTTTAAAATCCTTCAACTTCAGAAATGCCTGCAAACTGATGGATCTAACTGTGGAGTCTTCGTAGTTAGGTATATTATTCAAATTATGAAGGGTCAACCATTGACAGAAATGTTTGACCCGAATAGGCTTCGTAATGAATTCCTCACTTCTTTGTATCATAGTAGTAATGAATTTTTAAGTACTTTTGCTTTAGATTAATTTTAATTAAACTTTTCTTAGCGGAGCGATTTGTGGTGCTGGGCATGGTCACGGTATCTTACGGTAATGTTTTTTGGCATTAATTTATTTAATCAAGTTTTTCAAGTTTTTCTTTCCAGAGCAAAAGAAATTGGATCCATTGTTTTAGGATGAGATGAAGGAAGGTCATTGGCCAAGAACCTTTGGATCGGAGCTCTCAGTTGCATTTGGACAGCCGGACCTCACACATCATATATGGAGAAAAAGGTTCGATTTGAAAAATAAAAAAAATCAATTTTAACACAATTTTAATACATTCTCAATTAAAATGAGTTTTGTTCCGAGGTCTGCCCAAGAGAAGTAAAAGTGAAGGTGACTCCGGATTATGAAACGATAGATCGCCACTTGACCGAGCTGAAGATTCCAGCAGAAGCAGCTGAAAATTCTAAGTAAGTTTTTTTCCTTAATGATTAAATTAACTCCTATTGAATGACTGAGCTAATTGTCGATTATTCTATGTTCCATTTCCATAGCTGGTGATACAGGGATGGAAACTCATGGAACTGAACCACCAATTTGATGAGGATGGTAATAATTTGAATTTAGTTATTAAGGCCAGTCTAATTTAGTTTAACTGTTTGATTCTGTTTCTATCTATCTATTCTATCTCTTCTTAAATTCTGTCATAAGTTTTAATTTTGTATGTAATCTCTTGAAGTAATTTTAGTTTTTAGAATAAATATGAGTCTAAATTATGAAAATGTGCTGTCCAATTTTTATTTGTAGAACAAAGTTAGAAATTAGTTCATTAGCATTTTAACAATTTATTTCCCGATAGATTCGATAAGACAGTAAATGCCAATTTCGATTTTCAAAGACAACAAGAATGACAAAGTGAAGAAACCATATAATTTAATTAAAGAATAAATTATCACATGGTTATTTAGATTAAATTACATGCTTTGAACCAAAGCAAGAATTTCAGGTTTGAGAAATGACGTCTCTCCGGAGGTGGACGACGAACCCGGGTTTTCGAGTTTGAAATTGACTACACTGGCTGGAGGAAGACGAAGCTCGGCCAATGTAGCTTCCAAATCACTCAAAACTTCTCCTCCAGCTTGTTTCAAGACAAACTCAGCATTCTCACACGCCAAATTCTCTTGGACAAATTCGTACAAATCTCCAAGTTTTTCGGTTGACCGGAAAGTTCCCTAAAAACAGATTATTCATTAAATTTTTGACCTGGTAGACAATGGAATACAAAATCAGAAACTCACTTGTAACGTAAATCCATCTGGGAATCGAATTCTCAACACAGCATAGCGATACAGTCTTTGTTCCCGACGTTCATCATTCTCGCGTTGGGCTTTTGTCCTTAGCATTTGTTCTTTCTCAACTAATTGGGTGCGTCGTAGTTGTTCCCTTTTTAGTTCCTCTCCTGTCAGTTGATAAAAATCTGGTGGTAATTCTTTTCGTTCGGATACTTGCGCAGGCATAAGGACTTGGACATTCCGATCCAAAACTGGCTTGATGGGTGTGGTCGTTTTTAGCACATCGCATAATTCCTGTATAAAAATAACACGAGTTAGAAACTAGAAATTGCCACACAGAATATACGAATCTTACAGTTAATTTTGGAACAAATGATTCTGGATCATCCTCAGGAGAAAAGACCCAAAAATCTTCTTCCAATGCATCATCAGATCCATCAGGCTGCATCCGAATTTTATTGAAACCACAGGCTGTTAAAAATTCGACAGCTCCAGCAACTCCAGCGACCTTCTCTTGAAATACTTTGTTACTGCAACGAATTTTTTGGTATTTTGGATCATCGGGGTGTTGAACAATGTTCTCAACGTATTTACATAATGTTTCAACACATGTACGCATCTATAATATACAACCAATGCAATAATTAGAAGACCAGTCAGTGGACCCTTGGACCCTAACTTGATAAGGCTTATTACTGAATACCTTTTCATAGTTTTTGTTGCAAGAATGAATAATAAGACACGAAGTTATGCCCAACTCCTCTCTGGGCTGTGCATACAAAAACTCACGAATGTGTTCCAAGATTTCATCTCTGGGGAGAACTTCTGGACCTATTTTCATATAGTTTAAGAATTTCGTCAAAAATCTATAAGCAAATGGATCTGAATTTCTGTTGATTGATTACCTATCATAGGGCAAGTAAAGTACACTCCACTAACAGCATAATAAGCAGGGTCTACGTGTCCCCCTATGGCAGCATCCGTTGTGAAATGACCTCGATCAATATTATCAGCATCAGCAGAGGTGTTTCCACTGGAAGTTGAACTCTGACCTCCATCACTCAAGTTAAGTTCTTTCATTCGTTTTTCCGCTTCGATCTCTTTCCTTGCTTGCTCTGTGAAATCAAATTGTAAATTTTGTAATAAATATTTCGTTCAGTTTTGAAATACATGTAATCTTATCCTGTAATTTACCTTTAATGAAAGCCAATTGTCGATGAGCGATGAGGTCTTCGTTCGTTTGTGTTTTTGGTTTGACCTTTTCATGTCTAGCCAAAGCAGCCATAGCAGCTTGTCTTCTCTCCTCTACAGAATCAGTTTTGGGCCTCTGTACTTGTGCTACCGGAAGTTGCTTCTGTTGTTTATCAGCCTTTTTAGCTGATCCACCTTTAGAAGATGAGGCAGGGGCAGCATCAGTTAGACGTTGTCCAGGTCCGGCTTGCTTAAACTTTGCATCCGCCTTTTTCTTATTGATGAATTTCTTTAGGGCATCCATTGTGTTTTGTGGGGAAGATTAAAAGTACAAATTTTATATTATGACGTTCACTTAATTCACTTTTTTAAGAGTTTTTAGAGTGTTTAGATTCTGGGGGAATGGTCTTTGGGTAACTTGAGCTCAGCGATTGAATGTTTCAATTCCTCAATTAGAAGAGATGACGTTGAAGGTTGCATGAATTTTTCAACTATTCTTTCCCCTATAAACATACCAGCAAATCGCAGTTAGGATCAAGTTATTAAGAATGATGAAAACTAGGATTTTGAAGATTTTCCACTGAAACTCATCGAATAGATCACACAAAGGCAAATCTAAATAATCCAAGAAGAACAAGGGACTCGTAGAATTCCAGACAAACTCAACTAACCAACCTGCACCGAGTAGTCCTAATACGACCATTACCATACCTCATCTAAGAGTACGAGTCTTTTGTTTGAGTCAATTTAAATATTTAAAACACAACACTTAATGACACTTCCACTCACGGTAAGGTCAACACCTACAGACTGTCAATGACACGGTAAACGAAACGACCTTCGTAATCTAATCAGTTAATTTAAGTCGAGTCAAGTCACACTCGATGCAGGTAATTTAACTATCAATGTGTAAGTAAATATTTTCTGTGTCTGTCATTATCGTGAGTACAACTGCAGCCTCAATGCTGAATGACATGACAGAAATGAATAAATATGGGAGGGCAGAGAGTGTGGAGGCGTAGAAGCAGAAAATAGTCCAAACTATTATGAGCTGGAGCGTGGACAGTGGCATAATGCCATGAGAAAAATAGGACAGGACAGGACCAACTCAACTTTTACTTTTACAGGTAGGCAAATTAAATTATCTTTTTCTCCTTTTACTACTTTGGGCTCGATTTACTCTGACGACTTCAAATTGAAAAGCCCACCCGGGTGGGTCTCATTGAGGATTTGCCTGCCTATGCACTGGCACTATGTTGGTGCGCTTTGCAAATACTCACAAATCCCGAGCTGAGCGTCATTTCGGCCATATGCAATAGTTAAAGCTAAACTAATCCAGTTCTAGTTTCCAACAAATTATGCTCCCATATTTATGTGCAGTGTAAATGGGAGAAGGGTCTGATTTTGCATCTTTTAAAAATAAATTAGACTTAATATTAAGAATCAGAACCACATACATACCTTCTGGGGGTCGCGGTCGGCCTTGGCCTTAACGTTAGGATCCATGGGAAATTCTAAAGTTTTATCTAGGATATCTGGTCAAGGTCAAGGCACACACCTGCTGTACCCAAACCTGATTCAAGCTAATGCATACAAAAATAGTGTGTCATCCTACCTTATAATTCCAAAGATTTGTGGTCAACGGGCAAAGACTCCCTTACAAACTGTTTAGTTCAAACTGTTGCTATGCAAATTGATCGAATTTGGAACTTTGTTAATATCGTTTCTTTCGAGAGCAACTCTCAGCAGAACGACTTAATTTGAAAAAATTGATCGAGAACATATCACCAGTCATTACCAGCAGATATATGTTTATTAGGATCAAGGTTAACAAAATAATGAAAACCGTGTAAAAACGATGAAAATCCTTGTCCAGTCGTTTGTATGGCAGAAATTGTAGCAAATGAGCGAAGAAAACAAAATGACCAAATCCAATATGAACGATCTTTTTCTAGAAATATATTTCAGCTAATAAGATTCGGACGTTCCTGGAGGCTCAAGTTTTTGGCCGACTGCTTGGCACCAGCCAACAGGGAATAGATCCACGGATTTTGCGTCAGCCCATTGGTCAAACGATTCATCCCAACCATCAAAATGAATTTTGAGTAGACGACCATATACACCGGCAATGGTTGCAACAGCAATCAGATTTGGGGTCATCACGTCAACTGCTTCGAGCTTCATTCCGATTTTGAATCCATGATATGGTAGCTCCTAAATCAACAGAAAATCAAGAATAAGTTAATCAAAAATCTTGGCGATAATAATTATTCGTCATATGTTACCTCTCGATGAAATTTTAATGGGATCTCAGATGTTTCTCTAAAATAAGTGTCCCAATCAAATGGGGTTATGTCTGTTCCGCTTCTGCCGAATAAAGATGGGGGTTCAAAAGGAATACCATTAAGTTTACAAAATCCACAAGGGAATATGAGTGGAGAAGTTATGTGATAGCAAAACAAATCCTGACTCCTTTTAACAACGTTGGCACTGTCGATTTGTATCATGAAATAGCCAAAGTTCAACACTCGAACAACCGTGGCTGCACAAATTTGGGACAGATTAAGAGGATCAACTGCTTCTAGATGTGCACCAACTTTGATGACTGGATATTCCAGCCCATTTGTTTGGAAACCATAGGTTGATATGAGTTTCTTGGCAATTTTTTGCTCAGATAGTTCTGGGGGGTCATAGTCGTCGGGTGCATTGATTTCGTGACCAATTGCCTTACACCATCCTTGTGGATGAATGGCCGGGGAGTTTTCGTGACACCAAAAATCTGCCTCTGTTCACAATAAAATTTTATAACAATTATGTAACTTTTTCTAAATAAACTAAGACTGACCTGATAGGTTTTCCGAATTCCAATAAGCGAGATGCACCCTTCCTCCGACTTTTTTAAGCACCGTCGCAAGCCTCATACGAGACACGTGAGTTTTATCCAAGACTTCGCGAACCTTTCCAACTTTAGTGCTACGAAAACAATTATAATAATTGAAGCCATTCTATAGATTCAGAGTTCTGTATTGTCTTCTTCATTTTCCTGTTGAAAATAACTTACCCTGAATTCAGGTACCGCTGAAAAACTTCGTAATGGTTACGCTTCAAAGTTTTTCGGCTCAATAAATTCTTAAGAATACGAGAAGTCCAGTCTTTCGAAATTCCAACAATCTCTGATGAAAAGAATAAGGAAAAAGTTTAAGATACGAGGACACTTAGGCTTAGGCTGAGCTATAGCAATTAGTTATTTTGGCTCTAATTACTTTCAGGTGGCATCAAACTGACTTTATGTAATTCCGCATAGCCAATCCGGTGAATATCGGTACAAATATTTAACCATTTATCACAACTGCCGTCTTGTTGGAAGCCCAAATAACGAACTTTGCACATGTATCCTAATAGAAGAAAAAGTCAGTATGCATAAGATACAAAATATATTTCTTCGCAACTTAAAAGTTTAATTATATACCCTGGGATTGCAAAATACTGGCGATCCAGTAAGATTGGCCACTTTCGGGTTCAAAGGCCGGCTTTTCCGTAAGCTTAACTTCAACCTTTAAATCGAAATAAGGCGTCTCACTCCAACATTTAGCACTGGGAACCTTGAAATTTAAGACTCAAATGTAAAAAAAAAACATACAAATTGAAAAGAAGAATACAGGGTAAAACTACGTACGTGTGCAAAGCATGAGGTTGGAGCTGCTCTCACCCCTGTTTTATTGGCAAGAAATTTACTCCAATCGAAATGTCTAGTAGATTCTCCGTTTGAAGCCAAAATTCCTCCAAAGCCATTCTTTGACCTAGGGTTGTAGTAATTTCCGTTGGATTCCATTAGAGTTAATTAAATATTGAAATAAATCAAGCTACAAATTATGGAAATGAAATTTCTGAAAATATATCCCTTGTACAATGAAATGAAAATATTTAACACCGCCCGTGACCTAATAGTTTGAACTCTGAAGTGAATGAGCTTATTTTTAAGAGCTGAGAAAATTAGATAAGTAAGGCAGTAAGACTAAACGTAGAATGTACAAATCATACTTACCTACTACCTTTCCGACGAGTCCCAGTTCCGATCCCAACCCTTGAGGCATTTGTAATATAAATAAAATTATTGAATGTAAAAATAATTCCATTCCAAAGGCAAAGGCCCAGAGAGATTATTGAAACCTTTCGTGAATATGAATATGTATATGATAGAATTTCCTTACCTTCGTTTAAGGACAAGCCCAAGCTTCTTGGGTTTACGACGGCGACGCTTCTGGTTTGACTTGAGCTTTTCCTTTGGGTCGTTGTTATTCATAGTATCAGATTTAGATTCTTGATAAAGTCCAGTCCAGATGCCAAAATACCTTTCTTTGGGTCAATTCATCTCAAGTAAGAATGATGAGCCTAGCGCGTACGTTCTATGTGGACATGGGAAGCTTCTTCCATAGAATCACGAATGAATTTACCGCTCATTTTCCTATTGGCTCTGATCTGGCCCTTGGCTTTGGGGACCCTTCGTCTTATTTTTGACAACGCCACAGGGCAGAATTTCGAAGAATTTTTAAATATTTTGCATGAATATTACAGAATATTTGATAAAATGCAATACCAATTTAGAAATCATTGGAATCTACATTCCCGTGATGTCATTTGACACAAAATCACTGGAGACGCGTCTTGATTTTCGAGCTAGTGATAAAATCACTGACGAAGAAAATGAAGCCTTACTTTGATATATAAATTGTATTTTAGAACAAATTAACTAAACGCTTGGCTGAGATGTACAACTAAACTGAGCGTACAGGTCTAGTAAGCAAGGATGAGAAAATAAAAATTACAAGAAAAATGAATTTTGTTTAAATTAACTAAACGCTTGGCTGAGATGTACAACTAAACTGAGCGTACAGGTCTAGTAAGCAAGGATGAGAAAATAAAATTACAAGAAAGGTGTAATGAATTTTGTTACGAATGCTTACGAAACCTCGTAACGTCGTAACCCCTCAATTCTTCCCTCATTAAACCTGTCAACTACATTTTTACTACCTGGGTTCAGATATTTGCGATTTTTGAGTAGTAATTTTTAGGTGGTAGTACAAAGCTTGTTTTTTGTCATGGACAACAAGGCAAAACAAAGCGAACAGGGAAAAGTCGAAGTCTAGCGACAGTATTTGTTGGTGAAGTTCCTTTGAGTGGATTCGAGGGCCTTTTGGACTGGATCTGGATCCAAACGTTTTTACGTCCAAATCGAAATCTAGCTGGGCCGGAGAATATCAGGTCTTAGTCCTGTTATGAAGCAACATTCGGCCATGATTGACCGCATTGAACCTCTAACTCCGATTCCGACGGATGGTTCCTCCGAGGCAAGTGCGAAATCTTCACTTGAAGTCAACGTCGGACTCCATCGTCTCAACGAAGATGCGCTTAGTGAGCGGAGTGTCAAGACTTTTCCAATTCGGACGACTCTCAACTTTTTCGTTTATGTCAACCTCAGGGAAGTCCGCTCCATCAACATCTTCGAAGAGGAAGAAACTGTTCCACCGCCCCCTAAGGATCCTCGGCTTCCTGACGAGGAAACCAATCAGGAATACAAGGCTCGGCTCGAGCGTTGGGTTCGAAGGTCAACCCGGGAGAGGCTTGGCCCAGGGAAGTTGGAACTCCTGACCAAGGCATTCAGCCCCCCTGCCACTCTTCCTGATCCTGAATCTACGCTTTCCATTCAGAGTACATTCGAAGGGCCAAATCATTTTAAGAAATATCTGGAACATTTCTACCCCTTGTCTGAGAATGATGGACCACTGGAGGAGGATGAAGACGACGTAACCCAACATCCAGATTATGTTCCATCGTTGAGTTCTGTTGTGGGCGATTTCGATATCCCCAAGCCAGTACCAAAGAAGCCCAATCGATTCAGGGAGTAAGTTTAAAACACTTCCTTTATTTTCGACAATAAGTTTTAAAATCCACTTGTTATTTCAGATTGTTAAATCGTGGAGTTGATGCCGTGCGCCGAACTTGGGCAAATATTCGTCCTCGTAATACTAGTCCGTTGCCACTAACACCAGCAAATATTCGTGTTCCAGATCCACAAGACTTGCCTCCTGGAACTAGGGTCAATGTGCGACTAAGGAAGACAGCCCGGAAGTAGGCCACTTCAGTTTCAACCGGCCATCATGTTTCAAGGTCAAGCGTCCTTCCACCTTCCTCACTTGGTCATTGCTGTGACCCATTATTCGCCACCTGGAGAATTGGGCCATTTATGGAAGTAAAACGACGATTTCTTGAGCTATCCTAGCCCAAGCTCTATAAATATATGGACACTAGCACTAGTTTCTGAAGCACATGGATCTGTCAGCCATGACTTGAGAATAGACTGCAGCTCTGGACAATTTATTAATAGCTCCCCTTGTGATCTTCTGGAGTCAAATGTTTGCACTGTTAATTTGACCTCCGTTAATTCAACTTGCCCCAATTCTCAACCATTCACTTTGCTTTGGTGGGAAAGTTGGAATTTTTTTACTTTCATCCTTGGACTGGGAGAATCTGTGCTGAAAGTCATGCCTAGAGGCAAGGCCAAAATAAAAGGTATTTGATTAAAAGTTGTTATTGTTTTCTTAAAATTAACGTGCATGCGTCCAGTTTTCTACTAATTTCTGGAATTGACGGAAGTATAGTTTTAAGCTTAGACAATGTGCAGAATCCTTTAATTCATGGGTGCATTGTTTTGTCAGTAACTTAGAGTTTCCATTTCTAATTGCAAATGCGGATACGGGCATGTGACGGATACGCAATTCAGAAGATTTTTTGAGGAGGATGCTGATGATACCTGACCAGTAAGCCGGACTAATTAGCGAATTGATTGAATAGTTTCTGAAGTGTGATTTTAATGAATCCTAATGTTCTTGATGAATGTTTTAGCTTAGTAGACCAAGAAGCAATTCTCACTTTGGCAGCATTACTATTCTCTGGTAGCTAAATTTATGAGCATTTCATAGTTTTTTGCTTTCTCCGGAATGTATCCGGTATTTATTATCCGGTACCATACTTTGTAAATAATTTGCATTTTATTTTTTACATGAGCCTACCCCATGGCAGGAGTTTCAATCTTCAAGCATTGGAACATCAGAGCAGCTTTGTGAATAAATGCAGAATAACCTCTAGTTAATTTTTTGACAAACCAATCATGCAACAAAACGAAAACTTTAATTCAATGTGCCATTTCCGCCCCTGCTTCCTTTTGCTACTGTTGATTATCTGCGTGGTGGGACGTTCTCATGCTGACGTTGTGGGAGAAGGTATTTTATATTTTGTAGAATTGTTTAGTTAATTCAGAAATCTGCTTGATTAATGCCAAATTCTGAAACTAGACGTTGCCGAAATGACTCACAAAGAGAAAATCAATAAGTTTGGAAAAGCCAGCGTTAAGAAAGTTGTATTTGAAAAATCCGAGCCTGAAGTTGAGGAGAATGAACATCATAGGAATGGGAGTGGTAGCTTACTAAATGATATATTTCGTGGACAAGCAACGTTAAAATCCAACTCAAATTCTGATAACACTGACTTGACCAATGGAAGGAAGAACCGAGTTCTTAAGTGCGAGAGTTGTGTCAATAATTGTAAAGACCGTGATGTTTGTGAGACTACCGTCAAGGTGAAAACAACAAATAATATAATTTTATGGAGGAAGGAGGGCAAATAAATTAATCTTTGGTCTTGGTTTCAGTGCTTCAAAGGGAGGATACGTGATAGCTTGGGCGTTGTGAGACTTGAACGCGGTTGTGTCGTTGGAGATGACAGTGATTTTCTAATTTGTAAAGATGAGAAGCACTACAGAGGATCAAAACAAGCACACAATGGTTCACAGCCAGACTATGAATACCAAGCTTATCGTCGAATTATTTGTTGTTCAAGTCATGATTTCTGCAACAGTGGGGATATTCCTCCTATACCATTAGATGATGACAATGAGAGTGGTAGGACCAGTAGCAAAATTATTTCCTTCAATTAGCAGTATGCAATTAATTGATTTATTTTACTTGTCTTTAGAACACTATTCTCAACACGGGACAGACGGGATGAGCGATACGACGGTTGCCACCATCGTTGCATTTTCAATTTTATGTTTCTCAGTCATCATGGCCGTAATTTACATTTGGAGTCGGGGTCGAATTCTATCCAAGAAACGAAGATCCGAGCAGATTCATTCACACAGAGATAATTTTTACCCCTTGGCCGAAGAGCAACTTCGAGCCAAGCCAGCTGGAGATTCAACACTCAAGGAGTATATGGACGGTTCAATGACTTCTGGCAGTGGCTCTGGCCTTCCACTCCTTATTCAACGAACGCTGGCCAAAAATGTTCAATTATTAGAATGCATTGGCAAAGGACGATATGGGGAAGTTTGGTTGGCTATGTGGAATTGTGAGAATGTAGCTGTCAAAATATTTTCTACAAGAGATGAAGCATCCTGGGTTCGAGAGACAGAAATTTACACTACGGTTATGATGCGTCATGCAAATGTTTTGGGATTTTATGGCTCTGATATGATCTCAAGAAATTCTCAAACTCAGCTTTGGCTTGTGACTCAATACCATAGACAAGGGAGTTTGTATGATTATCTTAATACAAGGACGATCAATGAGAAACAACTTTTGAAATTTGCTTACTCCATTGCAAATGGACTGGCCTTTCTTCATTCAGAATTAGTTGGGACTGAGGTACAAATGATTTTCTTTAAAGAAGGCTAAGTTATTGTTCTTAATACTTTTATTTCTTGGATTTCAGAGTCGAGCTGGAATTGCACATCGTGACATTAAAACAAAGAACATTCTCGTGTCAAATTCTGACGTTTGCGTCATTGCAGATTTTGGCCTTGCAGTGACTCACAAACGGGATACAGGGGAACTCAATGTATTTGCAAATCCAAAGGTTGGAACACGACGATACATGTCGCCTGAGATTTTGGATGACAGGTGAGTGTGCGAGTACTCCAACTCCAGTGCGTAGGTTGAAAAACCTTCTTTGACTTGTAATTCCTTGACAGCATGAATATGAAATCATTTGATGCATTTAAACGTGCCGATATGTATGCATTTGGCCTTGTCCTTTGGGAATTGTGTCGACGAACTACTTACAATGGAATATGCGAGGAATACCAACCTCCATTTTTCGACGCTGTTCCTGGAGATCCATCCTTTGAAGATATGCGTAAAGTTGTTTGTGTCGATGGATGCCGTCCAGATATTCCTGACTTTTGGTGTGCGGATCCAGTAAGTCTCCCAATTTCAAGTTTAAAATATTAATGTAAAATAGCACTACTAAACCTGTGGATTTTTCAGGTTATGTCTTCAATCACACGACTGACAAAGGAATGTTGGCATCCAAATCCCGCCGTTCGTCTCTCTGCCTTAAGAGTTAAAAAATCCATTGGTTTGAATGCCCAAGACAAATTCAAGGGATTGCTGGATGCCGCAATTGTGTATTAGACGTCCATGTCCGCTACAATAAATAACGTCCAAAGAAATAGGCTTACTCCACCGATGACAAATAATGAGGATATTATTGGGATTAGAAATTAGTAAATAGGATAAAAATATGTTGGCAGTGTATACTTAATTTTATTGCATGCATGTGTCCTATGGTTAAGCTCCTACCACAACTTTGCATTTTTCTCAGTCTTGAACTACCGTATTTTATGAGGTATTGCTATTGCTAGGCTTTATAATTAAATTAACAGCTTTATATACTTTACAGCTAAAAATGCTTGAATGACTATTGTGAACTTTCTACTTTGCATGGAGAAGAGTGAATGACTTAGTTGATATTTACACGCAGCTTAGTTATGCGTAGTGCCAATCAGTTGATCATCGAAACTAGATTAAAGTATAATTTGGATTTAATATAGCTGTAGATAATTAATTATGTGTTCATAAAATCGCAAAATCGAGTATGTGGTTTCTTTATCCTTTGACATTTAGATAGCTACAAATGTTAAATGCATGTGTATAGTGTAGTGAGCGGATTACCATGTCAAACTTTTTAATTTGCCAGGCAGCTCAATTGGTTTCTGGATGAAATGTTGATGCTTCGTTATTGTAAAAAGTTGAGCTTCTAAGAAATAAATCCAGATTACTTTCAATTTGACATTGCTGTTCACATATTCTCAGCCGTGCTGACAAATGTTTTGGATTATGAATTCAGTCTTGTTCTTCGCCCGGAAATACTCAATCTAAACTCAAACATTGTAGTCCTCCTGAGTGCTGATGTAATTTGTAACCCTTTCGTCGAGTTACGTTTCCATTGTTAAGGAGGATTGAATGGACGATGGGTAAGGCCTACTCTACCAGGTGTGGAAAAGTAAAGTTCTGACATGACATGAGAGGAAATTCATTTCATTTCACTATAAATGACAACCAATGCTGGTCAATGAAACTTTTGACTTTTCTGCTGATATATCCGGTCATTTTGCAAAGTAAACAGTCAAAGCTAAGCTTAAACTGATAATGATTAGTCTGCAATCGTGTCAAGCGTCTGCCCAATGTATAACTTGAGTTTAATGCACCTTGTAAAAGCCGTCGGTCAGACTGAGGAGGAAAAGAACAACTCATCGGTGCGGTCGGCAGTTGGTGAGGGTGCCGCCAAGCCAAAGCCAAGGCAGAAGGGAATCATGGTTCATCATATAATTTACTTACAGGTGTGATCCACCCTGCCATGCAATTGCAGGTGAACATATTTTTTTCTAACAGCAAGAGAGAATTCCGGTCTGTCCGATCCTTCGGAATGAAATGGATACAATACAATGTAATAAACGAAAGCGGATGTGAGTGAGGCAAGGCACAGCACAGGTACATGTACACAGGGGAAGTGAACAAATCAAGAGATTCATACCGGTGCATGCCACGGAATAAAATAAAGTTTCTGACTCATATTCGTACAGAGACCATCAACTGATTTGTCCAACATAAATTGAACAGAAGTTCTTTAGCTTTTGTACTATATCTTTTTAGAGTTCTAAAAAGAAATTAACGAAGAGACAAGAAAGATTCATCCGTACCTGTTCAACCCTTGCCTTTGAGGTTTTTGCTTTACCTTTGATTTTTGCGGGGAAGTTTGAAGCCAACCTCGATTAAAGTCAAGTTGTGAAGAAGTGAAGAAGGATTTTAATTGCATTACATACAACACACAAGGTGGATGCTGCTTGCTGGGAAGTGAGTCACACCCAGCGATCCAACCAAAGCCACATTCCTCGTTGTTTTTGTGATTTGTATCATTTCCAATCAAATCAATCAATCAATTCATCAATCACCATAAATATTAATACGAAAAGGAGTCACCGACTGTCTTGTGTGGTATGGTTTGTCAACCTTAGGATTGAGTCACTCTGAAGGCAGCTCTAAATTGCTCAACGCGTTAATAACAATCATTTTGACAGAACGGACGAAATTTTGATTTGTATTGGTATTAATGGAAGAAAAGTATTACAACCAGGACCAGCTACGCAACATAATATTACGAAACGAAGCAATCTTCGGNTGGTTTGTCAACCTTAGGATTGAGTCACTCTGAAGGCAGCTCTAAATTGCTCAACGCGTTAATAACAATCATTTTGACAGAACGGACGAAATTTTGATTTGTATTGGTATTAATGGAAGAAAAGTATTACAACCAGGACCAGCTACGCAACATAATATTACGAAACGAAGCAATCTTCGGTTCCAGTTAATGAGGTAATTTAAGAAAGTTTCGTGATTACAATCCAATACACTTAATTACATGAGTAATAGAATCGGACCAGGAATAGGCCCGAATACTGGATTTCATTTCGTTATCATAGGCTTAGGATTACTCCAATTTTTTGAAAAGTGACGAGTCTCGAGTGTTTGAACGCCAAAAATATCATTCATTTCTTGATTACCAGTGTATTCTAATTTTTATATTTATTCTTTTTCAGATTTCTAACCTCCTTCCATATCCATCTTCACTGCAACAGAATTCCAAGTATACACCAAGACCAAGCTAGTGAACTGACTGATTAAAAACCAAAGCATTCCATTTGCAGCGAAGAATTTCGTACTACTGACTGCCAAATAATTCCAGCAACTCCTCATTCCTGTCTCCTAACCCCAGGGATAATCCTGCTCAGAAACTTAAAGCAATCAAATTATGCCTTCACCTTTAATGCCTGGTGATAATATGGAAGTGCCTGAAATTCGCGTCAAAACTGCTTACAATGGGTAAGTTGAACGAATGCAATAATATTGGCAACCTTATTGAAAATATACAGTCGTATTTTTTATTATTTTGGCCATTTACAGAGAGGTGTTGATTACTTATATTAATCCAAATATAACATTGGAACACTTATACGATGAAATTCGAGACATGTGCAAGTTCACGCTGGATCAAGCCTTCACTATCAAATGGGTTGACGAAGAAGGTAATTTTGTACACTACAGTGTCACAGAGATATTTCTTTCAATGCTAAGTAAACTGCTAAATTAAAAAATAGGTTCAGTCTTTCTGTATCCGGTTTCACAGAGTTAACTTCTTAATAATATTAATTTTGGGTTAAACAATGATCAATGACCTTGAGGATATTTGAAATTCCAAATTCATATGAAATAAACTGAAGGAATTTGCCCTTAATAAAATTGTTATTTTTTATTTTTATTTTAGGCGACCCTTGTACAATTTCGAATCAGCTAGAATTGGATGAGGCAATTCGTTTGTATGAAGTTAACAAGGACACCGAAATCGTCATTCACGGTAAGCAATAGCATTTTATCGAATTCTCCAAAATCTCATATACGCTTTAATGAAAATTATTCATGCCATTTCTTCATTTATTTTTATAACCTAATCTTTGCGACAGCTCGTACAAAAATTAGTTTAATATAAAATGTATTTAGTAGTTCAGATTTTGAGCGGACTGACTTGAGTTTTAATGCCACTTAATATGCGCGGCCAATTCTCTGTTTAAAATATTCGTCCTTAAGCGACCTGAATGTTTCATTGAGCCATTAATATTTTAAGATTAGATGAAAAATTATTTGTAACGAATACAATGTTAGAACTTGGAAGCGATTTTAGCATCGTGATTGTTTCCTGTTCAGAAAGGAAACGGTGAAACTTGAGAGAGTATTTTGTTTGATGTATTTAATTTGATTATGCTGAATCAGAATACAAATACACAAGTAAGGAAGGAAGAAATTACAGGATTGATCTCAGACTATTTCTATTGCTATGCTTTTGCATTTGCTCTGGTTTTAGAAGTAGGAAGAGGAAGAGATAGAAAGTTGTAACATTTCGCATGCGCTTGTTCATTCTTAGGGTACTTTCACTGGAGTCACCTGAAATTTCTCCAGTTTCACTACACACTCAAACCTGCTCTGTCCTCTTCCTTCTGTGTTCTGCGGGTATACATCTGGTTTCACATACAGCACGAGATTTCGATTTAAATTCTATCAAGTCAAAAGTGTTACGTTTGCTTCCACAGTTGGTGTTAGATTTACTGAATTCAGATTTAATTGAACTGTCAGAAGTTGTTTCGTGGAGTTTATTCATCCAATTTTCAAAAGAAATAGTGAAGAC
>WJEZ01001112.1:0-19753 GCA_009869925.1 Thalassaphorura encarpata | reverse complement strand
TTTTTATCCCGACCTCCCAGCTTACAAATTTAACCACCGAATCAAATTAATCATGAATCATTCTGTCTTGACACAGAAAATCCTGCTTGCTGATGCGTATTTGTACACAGTTAATAAAAATAAAATTTTTAAACCCTTCTACTTTACAATCACCGTGGAGGAAATGAAGCCTCTCTTAAATTTACACGGGGTAGTTAAAGGTACATTTATTTTGAAAAACTCTAGAATGAGTGAGTCTAGAATTAGAATAGAATCAAAGATTTCAAATTACTAAATTTTTAAAAAGTTTGATTTGAGAAAAAACTCTAAAAACCAAATTTAGTAAGAAGTAGTCAAATAAAACGCCTTGACCTTAGCTTTGCTAGGAAATCACAATGTAATGTAATTAGTAGAAACGTTTTCTTCCTATCCATACCAAATATAGGCATTTGTAATTTTATATACAAAGACGGATTAATGATTCAACGATTAATAGTAATTTTTCTGAGAAGATTCCTCTTTGTAATCAATGCTAAGTAATGAATTGATTTGTTTTGCTTTTGACAGAGATTACACATTCCATTCCTCGTGCACCCAACGAACAATTCTAAACACGGAATTCACACTTACTCATAGAAATGGAGACCAAAAAGAGATTTGATAATTAAATTTTGATTTGGATGATAAATATTTTTCTAAAGACGCCTTTTCTTAGTCATAGTGAAATATCGCAGGTCCATGCTTTTTTTTCCTAAGCTAAATAAATAAATGAATTAAAAACAGACAGGACGTTAAATACGAGTTACAATACAATTCAAATAAAACGTGCGTCTTCTTCTTTTTTCTAACACCTGACAAAGTTTAAATTGAGCAATTATGTTGGTTGGTTTTTTATTTTTTTCCTTTTTTCTATAAAATCATTTCCCTTCTGTCTCCTCGTCCGTCTGTTCGTGACCCTTGACCTCAAGCTAGTTCTACTGCTTCTAGCTCATCTCACCCTGTTCTGCTTAATCATACTCTTTCCTTCCGTACCCGTACCTCGTACGATTAATTAAATTTCTATTTCTAAGTTAGGTTCAACATTTAAGCATAGCTTTGCGTTTTCTTCTAAATTCTACTACTCATACATATCACATTGATTTTTTTTGTTGCTGTCCCATTTCCCTTGAACAACAAGAGTAATTGAATGAATACTGATTAACTTCTCTTTCTCCAAGCAATTAGCCAATCCTAGCTATTCAACCGTTGAACTTAAAAAAAGCTTCGTCAAATTCTTTTTACTTAGCAATTCTCATCTGTTCGCATCTTCTTTAAAAAAACCTGTAGTGTAGTATTTTCTTAATTTTTAATTCAGACCGTGGCGATGACGATGAGAAGGTGGGCAATGTCAGCCACGCCATGGAGGAGATCTGGTGCAATTCTAGCCAAATTCTCATTTGCAAAATCACAAGCAGGAAATATATGAATCACAAATGAGGCCTGGAATAAAAATAAAAATCAACATTAGAAAAATTCAAGTTACTTCAAAATTTGCAATTTTCTTACAGCTTGGGTTTCGGGATGATGAATATTGACAATCCCTGCTGCCTGTTTTAATTGTAGATAAGTAATAAATCCATTCCGAAGATTTGTGCTCTGTTGAAGGACGTCAGTGTGGTCGCGTCCACATGGGAGTGCCAAAAGAATGCAATGTTCTGGCTCCAGCTAAAAACAAGGCATAAAATTAATTCAATTTCACCCTATTCAAGGCCTATCTTAGCCATTTTTTCAAGTATTTTTACATACCTGCATTTTCCTTGCAACTCCTTCCAACTGTGTTTGTTCAAGTCTCATCCGTTGAGAAATTCTGAGTGGTGGAATTGAACCATCTGGATGTGCAGGAAGAGATTCACTCGCAACATTCATATTCCCAGAAACAAAATGCATTTGACAAGCTGCACTGTCATTTTTCAAAGCCAAAAGTCCTTGCCACATAATAGGATAGCGCTGAAAGAGAATACAAAACAAAATTAATATTAGTTTCAAGCTTTACGAGAATTTTTAATGCTATTTTGTTACCTGTAGAAGAGTAAGGAGAGAATCTTGTTGTGGATGTGCAGTTGGAGATTCTCTGTCTCTATCTCGATCTCGATTCGGTGGCCCATTTCCGCCACCTCTTCCACCGTCATCACCAACAGGAATTCCTTGAATTTCTGGATTGAATGGATGAGCATGTAAACCAAAATGTGCTGTTGGTGGTGACTCAGCTGCAACTGCTCGTCTTGCTTGCATTAAAATGTAAGCTTCTTCAGCAGCAACATCTCTTTCCCTATCCCTTTCACGATCAACACTCAATGCAACCCCAGGTGGAACATGATGATAGCCCTGGACGACTGAATGTGGCGGTCCATACTGTGACTGTTGATCCAACTCAGCATACGGATCCAAGAATTTTTGTCTCAAATTAAGTGGTGGTGGTAGTCGAACAGGAGGACCAAAGATTTGTGGTTGACGTGGAGCATAGATTGGATGTGGGACCAAATGTGGACTTTCAGTTGAACCACGATCATTGGCTGCAGCTACAGAAGTATGAGGAGAAACCATATGTGGAGGAATCATATGAGCTGTTAGAGGTCTCTCTAGCATTTGTGATCTATTCTCAGGCTGCTGAGCATGTGTAGCTTTTCCAGTTCCAGCATCAGCAGGAACGGAGCCTGGTCTTAAAGCAAATCCTGGAGATGGTTGACGACTTGCATCTGGAGGTAAATTTCCACCACCAGTTCCACCAATGCTAACTGGAATATAATGATGTGGATAAGCTACTTGTTGATGTGAGGTTTGAGCAGGCATGTAGTGTGGTGGCTCATGGAGTCGATGTTGAGATGTCAATCGAATCTCAGTCTATAGAGAAAATAATTCAAAATTAATCTTTGCTCTGAGACAATTCTGCTTCAACCAATTTACCATAGGATTAGGATCATATGGATTATGATGAGATGTCATGATTCTCTGTTGACTCGACTGAGGCGGCTGACTCTGCTCATGTTGAGGTGGAACTCTTCCAGCTTTTGGACTTCCAATCGAATTGGGCACCACATTTCCAGAAATTTCAACTCGAGGCGGAGCTTGGCCAAATGGTTCCTATTCATATAATTTAATAAAATTAAAAAATGATCTATAAATGAAATCATTGTAATTCTTACATGTGCTCTAGGTGGTTGAGCACCCGGTGGGATTTGATGTGAATGAATGACAGGTTGAGTAGGTCCATTCGTAGTCGTCACAATCACATTTGAATGCATAGACATTGACAACTTTCTTTGTTGCTGTTGTTCCTCTGCCCTTGTATCAACTTTTGTAATAGTTGTTGCACTTGGGATTTGAGGAATTCGAACCAATTGTTGACAAGGCTGAGCAGTCAACAGCTGAGGTGAACTTGGTGGTGGTGGCCCTGGTCTAACATGACTCATTGGCCCTCTTATTCCTCTACCATCTGGAATTGGGTAATGTTGCTGCTGCTGTTGATGCATTTGTTGTTGCTGTTGTTGCTGGGACCCATACAATCCAGGAGGTGGACCACGAATGCTCCCAGGTGATTGACTCGTTGGCGTTGACTTCCCAGAAAATTGTCCAGAGGACGGAGGAGGGGTTCCAGGTTGCAGTGGACCCAAATATGGTGATTGAGACTGAGCATACATGATGGCTGATTTTTGACCTGGGGACAAACTAGATGAATTTGGTGGCATTTGCTTTTGTCCATGAAATTGATAGTCAGTCGTCGGTGGTTTCCCTTGCTGACCTTGATAATTCTGTGGCTGTTGCTGTGGTTGAAATAATTGCTGACGACTCAACATTAAACCTTCAGGCCCACCAGCTCTTGTCATTTTCATTTGTTGCTCAAACATTGCAGCTCTTTCCAATTCAATATTCTTTTGAATCTTTGCTTGCATACTTTGATGAAGTTGTTGAGCTTGTGCCATTTGCATATGATGGAATGGACGATGCTCATCTGTCCCTGCAGCAGGAACGTATTGTTGATCATCAGATGATCTTACCATTGGGATTAGAACACCTGTCGTAGGGTCAATTAGCGTAGTTTCTGAACCAGGTGGTCCATGTGAATCTGTCCTCGTCTCTATCATTGGCAGACTTAATTTTTGAACTCCAAATGGTGGATTTTGAAGTGCAGTGTGTAAAATTTCAGCCATTGTTGGTTTGTTATGAGGAACAGATGCAGCGGGGATATCAGACATTGCAACTCGATTAATCGTTGCTGTAATGGATGACATTTCATCAGGAGAATCTTTACTCTTGGAACGAGACCTTCCTCTTTGTATTGGTGATGGTTTGGCTGAATTCGGTGCAAAAGGTTCTGGATCACTCGCAATTGCAACGAATGTAGTAGTAGGAGCAGGAGCTGCTGTCGTTATAGTTGGACTACTGTGATCACCGCAAACATTTCTAATCACATCGTCAATCGTATCATCCACAGTCGTTCTCGTGTACTGAGACGCTGGAGGTGTCGTCGACACTTGATATCTGCTCCCAACAGGTGAAATGCTCAAGACAGATTGAGGTGGTTTGGTAGACACGAGTACAGTTGAAGGTGGACAATCAATTGAAAGAGGTTTGAGAGGCAAATTTGGAGGTAGATAATAAGAGGTGGTTGGTGGTGACGAGGTCAAAGGTCCAGGCAATGGTGGCATGGGCATACTCATGCTCACAGCCACAGGTGCAGTAGGTACAAATTGAATTGTTGATTGTTGCTGTTGTTGTTCAATCGGTGGATCCGGTTGCGCATGCTCAATTGGTGGAGTTGTTTGAGCTGCAACCGGAACAACTGGAGCTGGAGCAGCTACTCCCGCTGGAGGTGATATTTGTGGAGCTGTTGCTGCTGCCGGTGGTGTTAGTGCTCCAGCGGCCTGTGGCACACCGGTAATTAATGGACCAAGTACCTTGATTGTTTCAACTGGAACCTCTGGAGTCGCTGTCGCTGCTGTTGCAATGACCAATACCGATTCCTCTGTATCTGATTTTGAGCCAACAGCTGGAGGCGTCGTAGCCGGAGTTGGAGTCGGCGTCACATTTAACCTTGAGTGCAAGAGTGGAGATGGTGAAACTTTTCTAACTCGTTCTCTATCTTCATCCGAGTCATCATGAAATTCATATACATCCGCAGATGAATTTCCTCCTTCACTTGACCCTTGTGTCGGCGTCACATTTAACCTTGAGTGCAAGAGCGGAGATGGTGAAACTTTTCTAACTCGTTCTCTATCTTCATCCGAGTCATCATGAAATTCATATACATCCGCAGATGAATTTCCTCCTTCACTTGACCCTTGTCTAGATCTTGTTCCTCTACGTGAGGAAGTTCTCTTCGCTGGTTTCTTTTCAGCATCGACCCCTTCAGCCAGTGAACTTCCCAATCCACTTTCAACAAGAGACTCTGTCGATGACTTTCTTAAATCAATCGTTGCTACTGCCACTGGCCCTGGTGGCTGTTGTTGTTGTTGTTCTGGGATTTCTCCTTCATCAATTTGTAAATCATTGTGAGGAGATTTTGCAGAGGACGCATACCAAGGAGAACTTCCTGCTAGGAAGTTCTCTTCGCAGGTTTCTTCTCAGCATCGACCCCTTCAGCCAGTGAACTTCCCAATCCACTCTCAACAAGAGACTCTGTTGATGACTTTCTCAAATCAATCGTTGCTGCTGCCACTGGCCCTGGTGGCTGTTGTTGTTGTTGTTCTGGGATTTCTCCTTCATCAATTTGTAAATCATTGTGAGGAGATTTTGCAGAGGACGCATACCAAGGAGAACTTCCTGCACTTGGTCCTTCTTTTTCTCCACATGTTGAAGCAGGGGATTCTTCAATTATTCTAAGTGTTGGTGGAGAACGTGGTTTGTCATGTGTTTCTTCCTCACCAGTATCATCCCTGTCCAATGTTTCCAGGAGTGCAGCAACTGCATCCTCCGTCTCTTCTTGTGATATCGCTGTGTCATCCTTTGGAATATCATCTTTTACCTCAGTCTCATCATCCTTGTTCGGAACAATAGAGCAGCTCCCTGGCGTTAAGCTGCTCAGCCCATGAATAGCCCTTGGTTTGTGATATCGCTGTGTCATCCTTTGGAATATCATCTTTTACCTCAGTCTCATCATCCTTGTTCGGAACAATAGAGCAGCTCCCTGGCGTTAAGCTGCTCAGCCCATGAATAGCCCTAGGTGGAGATTTTCTTTCACCGCCAAGAATACTTGCAATTGCTTTATCTTGCTCAAACAAACAATGTCTCTTTTTCTCTTCTTCTTCCAGCAATCTTTTAGCAGCAGCTGCTGCAGCTACGGCAGCTTCATCAATTTCCATAGTCATGAGTGAGATTGAAGGACCTTTGGGTTCAGGTCTTTGCAGTTTCTTCTGATTCTTGTTCATCTGATGCCATGATGGCTGAACTAATGTCAATCTTTAATCTGTCCTCATCTTCATCATCCTCATCAGCAGAAAACATTTGATCTTCTTTTTCCTTCAATGTTGGCTGCATTGAGTCTACATGAGCTGCTGCTACCAACGTTGGTGAGACTTTTGGTGGCATTGAAAAGAATTTTGAAGGACTAAATTCAGAAGTCAATTTGAATGGAGATTCTGCAACGACAGTTTTCTCTGCAGATTTACTAATTCTCTCTGGTGGTGATGGAACAGGTGAATTGAACAGAGAACCATAGTCCTTTGTACTCGTATTAATTTTTTCAGACCAATTTGTAGTGCTCAGAGCTGAATTATGACTCTCGCTTCTTTTAGCCAATTTTTCAAGTTTTCGCTTCTTCTTCTCGGCTGAACTTGATGAAGATTTGCTGCTAGTGCTATTTAGAGAAGCAGCTTTCAGGAGAGGTGTGGCTGAGTTTGCAAAAACTTTGGCAGCGACGGAATTATTCACAGGTTCTTCCGTTTTAATAGTTGTAGAATTTCTCCGCTGGCTTTTACTTTCACTCTTGGATTTTGATTTCTTTGAAGTCAATGGTGTTTCAGGGTAACTCTGTTAAACATAATAAAACGTTTTGTTAATTTTCAAAGGTCAAAAGTAAAAAATTAAAACAACTTACAATTACAGTCACAGGTGCATGGGTCGGAATGGCCATCGCCACTGGACTGCTCAATTTTGATTTATCGCCAGATGATTTCTTTACTTTTGGAATTTTGATAGATCCTTCACCCTCTGAATTAGATGAAGAGCTCATGTCACCAAACAACATTTTTTCCATAGCTGAGACTGACTCTCGTTTTATCCCTGGGGCCGAATGAGAAGCAGTGGATTCTCGCCTTTGTCTTTCTTTTTTCGAACTACTAGATCCACTTTTGACGATAGAGCCAGAGCCAGAGGACTTTGTCCGATGTGAGGACGAGGAAGATTTCTTTTTGCTACTTTTACTTTTACCTTCTCTGTCCTTACTGCTTCTAATTTTCTCATTTTCTTTATCAACTTTCTTCACAACAACAGGAACAGCAGCAACTTTCTCCGTCCCAGATTCGTCAGAGCTATCAAACAAGGATTTTTTCATCGCATCAATGCTTTTTTGTTTAGATGCTTTATCCTTTTTAATTTTGGAAGATGATAGCCGACTCAGAGAGGATGGCTTAGAAGACAGAACTTCTTGTTTACTTCCATGGCTGTGCTTACTACTACTGTCAGATTCTGTGTAAATCCCTACACCACCTGTCCCAGTAGAACTTCGTCCATGGTTGCTGCTTGATTTAGATTTTGACGATTTTGATGAACTTGAAGACTTTTTGAGTGAGCTCACACTAGGATGAATCCCAGAAGTTCCAGTCCCAGTCGTCATTTTTTCATTCTCAGTTTCAGACATGGATTCGTCCGATGATTTCAAAGTCCTGTTATTAGACACACTCTTTTCATGATGACGTTGATGTTTGATTCCTAATTTTCTTTTCTTTTCAACTGGTTGCTGAACTTCATGTGCAGACTCGTCTTCATCAGAATTTGACATGAATGTTAGAGAAGAAGGTTTCTTAGACAGACTGTCTCTCTTTGAATGATTCTTGACTTTAGATTTACTTTTGGAAGAGGAGCTGCTATGTCTTTGAACACTTGGACCTTCATCAGATGAAATGATTGGTTTTGAACTCGGCATTGTTGCACGCTTCAGCTCATCAAATGTTCTTCGTTTAACAGCTACAGCCCTTTCCATATCAGAATCATCATCCTCTGTCGTTGTATTCATCAAAGATTTTCTCTCATCAATTGAAGTCGATCGTTTCTTTTCTTCTCGTTTAGCCCTGTGAATTAAAAATTAAAAAATTAAAGACAAATGTTCCAACATTAAATTTCAATGGCATGATTCACAAATTGAACGACAAAACGAAACAATTAGAATCACACTAAATTAAAAATATTTTACCTTGACTTTTTTAATTGTTGAAATGATTCCTGGAGTTTATCTTGTTTCCTCTGCTCCTCCTTCTGTTGTTTGGCACTTGCTACGTTTTTACAAGCACGGTTGGATCGAGCCTTGACTTTGTCATACATTGACACATATTCATCAACTACAACTTCAAAAATTGAGTGATGTTTTTGTTTTTCATCCTCATCTTCGTCATCTAAACAAAATTAAATCAAATTAAGCTATGTTCTTTTTTAATATTAAAAATCAAAATATGCTATAACTCACCAGAATCATTATTAGGTGAATCAGATTCGCTCGTAATGTTGAAACGGCGTTTTTTCTTTGGTTCTTTCGTTTTTGTCCGACTTGAACTCTTGCCACTTCCAGCAGTTGGGGAACTTGCTCGTTCTCGATCTCCACCACTGCCAGATTTGTGACGATCTCGTTTAGAAGAAGATGAGGATTTTTTCGACTCTCGTTGTTTTTCAACTGATTTGGTATCATCAGCCATTTCAAAAGCATCTGAATCAACACTCGTATTCAGAATACTAGATGATGTAGAAATCAACTTTTCCTTTGAGCTCTTTTCTTTACTTTTGTCTTTACTCTTGGAGGAAGATGTGCTCGTGGTCGGATTCACGGACAACGGTCCATTCTCCTTAGTCTTATCCTTGTCCTTTTTATGATGACTCCCATGGCGAGAGTGCGAGGAAGAAGAATGTTTGGAAGAAATTGAGGATTCTTTAGTCAAATGATTTTCCTTCGTTGTTGTTCCTTCCACACCGATTTTAGACCCTTTCTCCTTTTCTTTTTCCTTTCCTCCGCTACTTGATTGTGAATTTAACTTTTCTTTCTCTGATTTATCCTTCTGATGATGATGATGCTTGGAGCTGCTACTGCTATTACTTTTAGAGCGATGCTCACTACTCTTGTCCTTTACAGGTCCAGAAATAATTTCCAATTTTTGTTCACCCTGCTGTGGTTTTACATTAGGAGCAGTTTCTTGGGCCACATGTTTCTTAACTGGTGCTGCTCCTTCTGTAACTTTCTTGTCTCCTCCAATTGAGCTAGGTTTCTTTGGAGCATCAACTATGGAAGATTTTCTTGACTTTTCCTTTTCTTGAGTTTCGACAGTTACGCTTGGCTTTACAATTTCCAAACTAGGTTTCCCAATTTCTAGGCTAGGCTTCTCTCCTTTATCTTTTCCACTAGAACCAGAATCATGAGATTCTCTCCTCTCACCAGTCGAACCACTTTTGCGGTGATGATGATGATGGTGGTGACGTCGATGATGAGGAGTTGGAGTTGGATTTACTATTTGTGGATTTTCCGAAACAGGTGCAGNATGATGGTGGTGACGTCGATGATGAGGAGTTGGAGTTGGATTTACTATTTGTGGATTTTCCGAAACAGGTGCAGGAATTGTCTCAACTTTCTCAGAATGATTCTTATCCTTTTCAGATTTTTCCTTGTCAAGCTTAACTTTTTTCCTTTCTGCTAGAAAAATATAGAATACACAGAATTTTAATAAAAAGCCCAAAATTTTAATTATAATTTAAACTTACGATGAGGTTCTTCTTGGGAACTTAGCCTCCGCTTCTCCTTTGCCTTTGCAATTTTTTCTTCCTTAGTTTTATGGCTTGTGGAAGAAGTTACAGCGGGGGCACCAGTGCCCGTTTCAACAGTTTGAGTGATCACGTTCTCGCTCTCAGGCTTAACTTTTCCTTCCTCCTTAATTCGAGGAACTTTCCCTTCCTTGTCTTTCTTTTTCTCTTTTTCACTATGACTATGGTGTCGATTATGATGGTTTTCTCCATGAGTTGTACTTTTCTCTTTGTCACCGGATACAGCTCCTGAATTGATTGGTTTCTCACTCCCTGACTTTTTCTCTTTTCCAGGTTTAATTTGTGGCGGTGGTGGCTCTGAAGCCAAGTTCTTTACATTGTCAGGTTTCTTGGATTTTTTACTACTATTTAGCGGATCCTTGTCTCTTTTACTTGAATTTTTGACACTATGTCCATCTTTTTCTTTGCCAGAATGATGAATCGTAGCAACGACTCCAACGGTTGGCTCTTGTACATGTTGAATATGAAGACGAGAAGCATCATCTTTGACCAAATGTCCAATTCTATCAGCTCTCAGTTCTTCTTTGCTATTCCCCGTCCTAACATCTCCACTAACAATGGTCAAGGAAGGAGTTGGTTTCTGAAAGTCTTTTCCAGGGCGGACTCCAGACGTAGCCGTAGCTGCAGCCGTAGTAGTCGGCGTCCCAGACAATTTTCGCTTATTTGGTCCATTTTCAACAATAGTTGGAGATGACTTACTTGTTGGTATTTTAGCTTCCTTGTTATTCACATTGACTGGAGGTGGTGGATGTGACATTTTATGAGAATGTTGAGAATCTACACTGATTCTTCGAACAGGTGGGAAACAAATGGTTGGAGTCGGTGTATGAGGAGTTGATGGGGTACTGGGTTGGGTCACGGAAGAGCTTGATATTGTATTTGTCGTACTGGAGGCCGTAAAGGTTCGAGGCTGAAGCCCAGATCCAGACACACTGCTGCTCCCAATCCCAGTTCCTCGCTTACTATCCAAACTCATTGAGCGCTCAACAATGCGTGGCATTCCAACATGTATTCCAGATTGAACTGGAGTTGTTGAGGGCATAGGATGTGAATTTGAGTGTTGGATCCCTTGAGGTTTTCCAAATGGTAGAGAAGAAGACAATTGCTGTGATTTTCCTATTGGAGGAACAGAGGTTCTCAAAGTTCCAAATGTAACGGTCGCACCTATCGCAGGATGAGACTGCAAATGAGGTGATTTGACCTGTGACCCAGGTCTCATTCGTGGATCATGAGGATGATCTGATTCTAAAGATTTGGAGGGTACGACATCTGGTGGTGACATTAGAGTACTTGGCTTAACAAACATTCCTGTCCCTGTCCCACTACTACTTGGAATTGGCAATGAAGAATTTGTACATTTCGGTGGCAGGGGTTTCCCTGGAATTTTACTAGTCTCCTGATGCTTTGAGGACCCTGGTGGCGATGACAAAGGATTATTTGGAGACCCAAGAGGAGAAGGTAAGTTGAGATCCTTGCGTTTTCCCAGCGGGGCATTTAAATGAAGACTTTTTGACCCCGACGCAATTGAATTGATGACAAAGGATTATTTGGAGACCCAAGAGGAGAGGGTAAGTTGAGATCCTTGCGTTTTCCCAGCGGGGCATTTAAATGAAGACTTTTTGACCCCGACGCAATTGAATTTGAATCTGAATTTGGGATTAAATGGCGAGATAGCATAAAATTTGGATGCATTGGGCTAGGGGAAGTCGCTGAAAGAGGGGTACTAGGAGTCGTGGGTGTACATGGCGTTAGTAGAGAGGAACTAGTCGAGGCAGAGCTCGTCGTAGAAGAGGATCGATTCCCTAGTGTTAACCTCCAATTCGGCACCGTTTTCCCTTCATATTTTTCAGAGAAATTCTCCAGTCTTTTTGAATCATCATCAAACACGGATTTCTTGGCCAGAAGTGATTTGACAATCTCTGACGGCTGTTGTCTCATTTCATCAATATCAAGGACTCGAGATCGACCAAACCAAGAGCGTGAAGTTGCAGAGGATAATGAAGCTGAAATTTCATCATTATCTCCTAAAATTCCTTTACTACCACCTTCCCCTTCAGGTAAATGAGGATGTCTTGATGAGTTTGGTGGACGATTTGAACTTCCACTCCGACCTCCACTCCATTCATCATATCTTTCATAAAAACTTTGTATCCTTTGCTCCAATTCAAAAGATAAAGGAGTACTCTCAGAATCTGAAGACCCTGTTGGGCTTGAGATTGAGTTAGGGGTAGCTGGAGTATCTTTGCGCTCTGTGTCTGACTCATCGTCATCTAAGCGTAAGGATAACCTAGTGGATGATGAATCTTGGATTTGAATTGGACTTGGGTTTCCACTTGGACCAGGCTCAGGGGAAGGGACTGAGATCGTTAAGGGAGACTTGACTGATTCTTTTTCCTCAGATCCAGCAGCACCAGTTGTTCCTGCTGCTGTTGGCAAATTCCCACTCTCAGGGCTCACAACGACTGGTGAAGATTCTGGTGGTGTTGTCGATGATGTATTGGAATCAACGCCACTTGTTGGTGGAGGAGGGGAAGCAACAGTCACAGGTTTAGCAGTGTCTACGCAAACAACGTTCACACTCGTCTCAATCGAACTTCTCGGTGTCGGTGTAAAAGATTTCAGAGTTGAATCCAACCCACTTTCAGATTTTTTCGACAATGGAGTCGTCTCAGCCGTTCGAGAAGAATAAACTCCTTTGGAAAATCTAGGATCGGAAGGTACAGCAGAGATTTTCGCGGCAGGTGGGTTTGGCTCAGGTTTTGACTTGAAGGGGCTCGAAGAATAACCACCGGAACTTTGTTCTCTTCCATGGGAAAAATTACTCACGTTGATTGGTTGTGGGGATTCCTTTGGTGGTTGCTCAATCGAAACAAAGGATTCATCAGGGTTCTCATCACAAAGAGGGGTCCCAGGTCGGTCGTCCAAATCATCATCTCCTCCAGGAACTCTAGGCTCTCCTCCTACGTCATTCCCAGAATCAGCTGAAGAACGACGGGGTACAAGATTTTCTCTTGAATCTAGTCAAAAAATAAAAAATAAATGTTTAAATTATCACGTCAGAGAAAAGACACTCGAGATTTTTACTGACCGGTGGTAACAACTTCAGGTTGATTAGTACTCGAAGATTCAAATTCTACGAGACCAATACCTGGGTCAGGGGATGCTTTTCGGACGGTTTCAGTTTTCGGTTCAGGAGATGTACTAGAGACTCCATCCATGGCAGCCAGTGTGTTCTGTGCTTTGCTCCATGTATTCAGCTTTCGATTTATCATGTTATGCGCTATAAGAAATTCATTAAGAAATTAAACAATATTCTTCATATTTTAATTCACAAAGATGTAGATAAACATACCTGATTCGAAGCTATTCGGCTGACGTGGATCACAATTATTAAATTCCTGAAAGGTGGAACCCCTATGATTGTGAACAGCAAGGTGACGGGGTGAAGGTTCTCCAGGACTACTACTTTTTTCAATCGTTATCACATCCGAAGATGAGGTTACGATTGCAGAATCTGTCTCATGACAGCTGAGATCAATTTTACTACTAATTGTTTTTTCATAGAGCTCATTCCTCCCTCGTCCACGATCACCATTCACAATAACATTGTCCAAAACTGGACTCACTGGATTTGCATATTCATGTCTCCTATTTCGAGCACCAACACCACCAGAACCAAATTGATTCTCTTCATTGACTCTTGAATGGGAATTGACTCCAATCTCTACTGCATTTTCTTTATAAATTCTGGATTGAGCATTTTGCTTGACTGTTTCTGGGTCAAACTCATTTGGCCTAATAATCAAATAAATATTTGTAAGTTAGAATGCTCAAAGATAATTTAAGAATGGAAAAGCTTAAGGTTTCTTGAGTTCTTACCGATATAAAATTCTCCTATCACCATTTGAGTTCATATTTTTATGATGTAGCCTCCTAATTGTCGTCCCAGCATCTTTTGTCATACTTGGATTTCCAGATAAAGGTGGACTAACAGAACCAGCCCTCAGACTTGGAGAGAGTGGCAAGGAGGATTCCGCCGAAGACAACCCATTGGATATTCGGCTAATAAATGTTTTGATGCAACCAGGGGATGCACTGTCCACATATAAATGATTTCCTTTGATGGCCCAACCGCGCAATTCTCTCAAAGCTGTCTGAGCAGATGAGATTTCTTCGTACTGGACAAGGGCTTGTGACTTGTCTGAGCTCATGGTAATGCTCTTGATGACACCGTATGGAGAACATTGACTGGCAATTTGTTTCTCACTCACACCGGAGGTCCCATCCAAGAGGAGTGAAGACGTAGGAGGATTTCGGTAGAATGAGATCTTTGCTTCTCGGGATTTGAACACGTGACGACCCCACTGAACTCGAAGGGCGCTTGAAATATCCACAAACTCACAGAATGCTTGTGTACTTCCACCAGTTTTCCGAATATCAATTTGCTATAAGGAATAAAATAAAATTAGTATTGGGAACGGACGATCGTATGTCCGCAATAATAAAACATCCAATATTTGAATTTGAAAAAATTTCTGGAAGCAAACATTCTGCCAGATACAAAAAATCATGTCCAACCGACATGAGAAACAATCCAATAAAAATCAAATCCAAATCCTATCTGACATGAATTGGAATTAAAGATTCTGGTCGCCGTGCAAGAAAGGAGATTGAGTTTGAAATTGAAATGGGGATCATGGCATTTCATCTGTCTGAGAGAGACTCACCACAATATCACCAAACTGATTCAATTCTTGTTGCAATTCCTCTGAAGTGACATTTGAATCCAGTCCTGTGATGAGAAGAGTCCTTGTTGGAAATCCCATACTAGAAGGCTCATCTTCACTCAGCACTCTGCATAGACCAAACACCAGAAAAGAAAAACATTACATAAAAAATCCTCAAGTTTACACACAAGTCACGTAGAGTACTTGGAGTGCATTAACTTTAAGGCTGTTCTACCTCTACCTACTCTAGTACATTTTCGGATCCGAGTGTTTTATTTATGTACTCTTGGTATTAGAATCAAATGCAACGCGGAAAGAAGGGTAAATGGTAAATCGGTAAATGGGGCGAAAATCCGCATGTCAATAAAAACTCTAGAGTTTTCTTAAGAATTTAAAATTCTACACTACTCCTATGAAAATATGAATATAAAAAATAAAAATATGCCACGCACCGATTTTCATCATCAGTTCCAAGGAGGGCATCTTCACCTCTTCCAGTCCCAGGAGGATTATAAGAAGTGACCTGGATCCTAGATCCAAAGAAAAGTTTCTCTTGGGAATGAGCCACAGCTCTTAGTCCATGGTCCTGTGACTTGAAACAAACAACAGCAAATCTCTCTGACCCCGAACCATAGATTCGCACCCATGCGAGCTTCCCATGTTTTTTGTACTCATGGTATAACCCATCCTTGAGAGATGAGTCGGAGGAGCGAGTAGGTAAATTCCTAATTCTAATTGAAGAAATTGCCTCAAGAGCTGTAGGGAGTTTCCGATTGTTTGAATGTTGATGACGATTTTTGTCCAGCAGAAGATGTGTTCAGACTCCGACTAAAAGTAGAATTTAAAACAAAAACATTTTACTCCGGCTCGATACACATTTAAAAAATAATGAGAATATCTAATACATCATAAGATTTTTTTACTGAAATAATGATAGGAGGAAAAAACCAACAGGAGTTTAGCTTTGCTATACACATATTATTAGTAGGCAACTAATTTTTTAAAAAATCACCAGCTAACTACTAGACATAAAATTTTAGCGAGCTCCGGCTTCCCATGCATATCCGTCCACCAACCAAGACCAAACCAAATCCGCTTTCTTTAGCCAGCCATGCATTTGCGAGAGTAAATAATAACTACCTTGTTTACCAATATCATTTCAGCCCAGCCCAGCCATTACCATTCCCGCCGTCCCATGCAAAAAGCGTAAAAAAAGGCAATAAGAAAGTTCCTTTCCTCGTAAACAACTCAGTTTAAAAAAATAGAAATACAAACACCCTACCCGTTTCCTAATCCCATTTCCCCGATCCCGAAGATCCAATAATAGGACAAACACTCCACACACAACATACATAAGCAAAATCCCCAAATTCAGCAAAAATCTGTTTACAAAAGTCATATCGTCCAAGTCAGCAAATAAAAAAAATAGGAAAGAAAACGGAAGTTGGGTGTATGGGTGTAGGATGCAATGCATAACATTAAGGATTCTAGGCTGCCTGCGTGTACAATAAATATGAACTTTCTATTTGAAATTAATTCTCTTCAGCAGCCTCTATTTTGCTATGGCTTTCCTTTCCTTCATCCTTCCTGTCAAACTACACAGTACAAGAGGTGAAACTAAATTAAATTCAAGCCTTTGAAATGAACTCTACCAATAATTGAGTCTTCTCGCCCTATACACACTCAATTTGTAATTTAAGTAATTTTGCTCATTAGACCTTATGACCAGTTCAGTTAGAATCCTAGCAAATGCAGCCAAAGTATATTAACTCGCTTAATGATTCGCCTAATTAATTTTAGCAGTTCAAACTCGGATATATCCGAAACCATTCATTTCATTCAGGTGAATTGATTGGATTGGAATAGCTTTAGCAAAGTGCACGTAGTCTCGTACATACGTGTTGATTGAATCAACTTCATTATTTTGTAACAACAAATACCTTCATTCAGTTTACAATGTATTGCAATACAATACGTGTCTGTCAGTCTGCCTTTGCCTTGCCTTGCGTGGCTGATTGCCTACAGCAAACACTAGCACTAGCAACTCAAGCAAATTCATTTCTTAACACTCACTTCCATGGACGGAATGTTGAGCATAATGAGTTGAGTTCGTTCACCCTCACTCAAAAGTGCATAAACCTAACGTGACATCAAGACCAGTCTGTCTCTACCTGCCTCTTAAGGCCAGGCCAGGTGAGGTGGTTGCTGACTTGCTTTGCATTCGACCAAAGTGAAAGTGAAGGTATTTGATTTTACATAATGTTATTCCCATTACTTTAGTTACAATCTGCAATCCAATCCAATATTATGAATGCGTTTAAGTGTTTAGCCATTCTTGTACCCTTTCCTGTTGCTCACATTTGCAACAGTCAGTCACTCAATCCAAGTCTATGCTATGCCTGCAATTTTCAACAATTGCATTGCACTGCACTGCACTGCGCTATGCCACCCACAACAATAACAATTGAGAAAAACTTTGATAAGCAATCCAATGCAATCCAATGCATTTATCAAGATGAAAATGTCAAGGAGGTGGAGAACGAGCCAATTACATTGCGAATTTCATGTACTTGTGACCAAACCTAAGAATAAGTATGAGAACTGCACACCTATGCACATTTCAGAATTTTTAAAAAATACATACCAAACCCGGATCAAACATTTAAGCAATCCTCATCCGTCGAGTGTGAGAAACTTTTCCCTTTTATCCAGATTATGGATACAAAGATTAAGATTAAGATGCTTCATTAATTCAGAATACATTCTCCCGTTTATTGTTTGTGACTGCCTATTGCGTGTAATCCATTGTCAGTCTGTCTGTCTGACTCTCTTGTGAAAATCTCATACACAAATCTAACTAAACTGATCGTCTTGCTTTCACTTTCATTTTTGTGTTGACATCGACATCCCTCCTAACATGTCATTCATTCCGTATCCGTTTACCGTCTATCTGATCATCCGGAACTACATAATTTAGCTTAATTTACATAAACCTACCTCCTCAATGTAAGTCTTTGGAAAGTGCCGTTTTTTATGAACATAACAATAATGAATTCTCATTTCAATATTTCAAATATCAGCTCCTGAGTAGGTCAAAAGGTTAAAGCGTTTGTGGGGGCGTAATAATTTTTTCCTAGTAGCCAGCCTCAACCAACCACTACATTAATATAAAATCCAGAAATAAGTCAATAAAATAATCTTGCAGCAAATCTAGCGTGTGGATAAATTTTTCTTATCTCTAAGATGCACAAAAACTCCTGTAATCGTTTTCTTTGACTGAAACTACCACACAGATATCTAATCACAAAATTCCACAAAAATCATGCCCGTAAAAGAAGAATTCAGAAAATTGATGGACGAGCTATAACAGTCAAGCGCGAGCAAAAGTAATTTAGTCAAGTCAAAGGAAATAGGAGAGGAAGAGGAAATATTGACAAAATCATAATCATATTGCAATATTCAAAAATTTGGACAAAAACAAAGCACACAAAGTAAAAACGATTCTCTCCGAAAATTCACAGTCACTATGAATTGGAATTATTCAGGTAGTCAAAAATTAGGAGCAAATGGTTCTTGGATATTTGGTCAAAATGGCCGGTCGATCTTTGCAGCCCGGATCAATGATCACATTCGCATCGCAAATAAATCCAAGAAACCATTTCCCCCATGTTTGCTGTCTTTCTCAATGAATTTATGTGTGTGAATTTTCGGATATCCCACGCCATGCCAGCCAGTTGGGCAAGGGATTGGAAAAAGCTTCGCCAACTCTAAAAGTTTCTACTTAGGCCAGGCCAAGGCAATTGTAAGTGATTAAATCCTTTGCTCTAGCTCTACTCTTGGCAAAAAACAAATGAGGTAGGCGTATTCTCGTAGGAAGGAAAGGAAAAAAGTAAGAAGATAAATTATTTCCGAAACGATAAGGAATGTACTTTAAAAAATTAATTTCCGAAAGCCAGCCTACCTTGGGGAGTAAGACTTGACGGAAGAGGGTGAATGTGATCGGGAATGGGTATTGTTATTGTTATTATTGTTATTATTAGCTGTCGTTTGGTTCTTTCGATGAGGAGACGGTGAAGAAGATGTTGAGGAAGATGGACTCGCATGAACACCCGTGGGAGATGACCTGGAACTATGACGGGCTCGAGATGAATCTGCTGGACGACTCACTAGACGAGATCGACTGTACCTGTATGTGTCAAGTCAGATTACAAGTCAACGTCAAAAAATCACTCTCATCCAATTCAAAAAAATGTCCAATTCCAATCTGACCGAATTCAAGGAAAGGCAAAAGAGACATACAAGTATACACAATTCAGGGGGAGAGAGGAGACACAATGAACCCATCAGACTTAATCATGAGCACTTGAGTGCACAAATTATGACACAAAGGGACACTTCATCCCCACTCCCAAACTCAACTCGCTCACAAACTTAGCATATAAAATAAATGTGGTAGTAAAGTTAACATTATTCTTTTATGTTTATGACTCTCGACTTTGCTTGTTTCAAGCTTTATTTGTCTAGGCTAGTCGTAGCGAAGCGGATGACCGACCTACTTTATGAAGGAACATTACGATGACATGAACTTCCAAGTGTTTTAGACTTTTAAACTCATCATCATCACCCGAAAACAATTCAACTTATTCTATTCCCATCCCTCAAGATCAACAGTTATAAACTTGAATGACGAAATACAGTAATTCAAAAAACATTTCTTAATTAAATTTGAAAGGCCGTAAGGAATCGTTATGGAACTACTGACCCTGCGAATAAGTCTACGCAAATTTAAATGAATTATCTATTTAAATATCTGATTTTACTTCCCTTTACTCTAACTGAGTCTGAGTGAATATGTTAATTTCGATAAGTCTTGCTCGAGTCACCTAAATTATTATTCCTAAGAGCTAGACAGATTGACTGATAAAAAATCTTACCTTTGACGAGAGTATGAATTTTGCTGAAAACGGCCACCCGAAGAGCTTCCCCTGGAATAATGTCCGGACGTTCCATGATGAGGCGGAGATCTGGAACGTCCTGAACTCATACTTGTG
>WJEZ01001111.1:0-19766 GCA_009869925.1 Thalassaphorura encarpata | reverse complement strand
TAATCTTATCTAACCTAACTAATAAAAAAGTCGGGACTTTGAAATTTTCAGTTCGGTGGGAGATATCCCTTTACTCCAACCGTTTGGTGCGCTTTGCGCACAGTTTTAAGCATCATATTAAAAATCAGGATTGTGCTCCCGGGCCAGGCTACTTGCCAATCGGGCACTGGTCAGCGCATATTTGATTGCACGATTACGTACTAAAATACAACTTTTTAGTTGCAAATTTACCTTGTCTCTTCTGTATGACGACTCTGATTTTCTGGTGGTGGCGAAGAGTAATAGTTTTTGATGACTGTAATATTTATTACAGGAAGTTCATCTGAACTATGATTTCTTGTGGATGAATTTGTGTTGTGGAACGTCGTAGTGTTTCCTTCTGTTGCGTTCGTAAATCTCATTTTGGCTAGATTAAGCCTCGCCTCACGTTATCACATTTTAGAATTATTATAAAAATCACTTAAATCACTCAGAATCAATTAAAATAAACTAAAACTAGATGTATCATCTTATTTTTCACGCCCAGTCCATCCTTGTTCTACCCGAAATTGGAAATTCTTACACTTCTCCTTTTAAAACTCGAACCTGAATATTAATCTTTGGGTTGTTGTGAGACTTGCACAAGACATGCACATAATGCGATGAATGCACTTAACAAGATACGATATAAAGATAAATCCAACTGTCTCAAGTAATTTCGGACCATTATGTATTCGGTCTTTACGATGTTAGTTCTTTTTATAGTATTACTAGCCTAAAAGTTCAATTAGAAAATGAGTGAAATCTGAACAGATAAAAAGCATCAAACGCGGGCCAAATGAGGAAAAGATTAAGAAACGAGGGAGCATGGCATAAGCATAAGCATATGAGTGCATTGCATTGCACACGAATTAATCCAATTAGCCAAGGGGTGCATTCCAACCAACGTCTAAATCAGGTCGGTCGGGACTGGACTTAATCTCGACCCCTTTTATTTCCAGGAATTGTACTACGTTTACTACGAGTTGTATGAACGGGGATTAAAACGGTAAAAGTTGTGACCTAGTCTGCACTTCCGGGGTAAATAAATAGTAGTAAATTCCTTTCCATTCAGTATCACATGCCCTATCCAATATCCAAGCCATGCTCAATAATCATGCCATTGCCATCCAATCCCTTGTTATATCTCCACAACGGTTGGTCCGATTTTGGAAATTCAAACATTCAAGGAATCAGAAAAAATAGGCGCATCTGTCCGGTCAGCAGTCAAGGATTATGTCGAATTAATCCTTAATTAATTAGTGGAAAATAATTCCCTTAGTTTCAATATTGCCCATTAAAATATTCCATAAAATGCAGTAGTACTGTAGATATCGGCCCATTGAATAAAACATTCGTGATATACCTAATATACCCGTTCGGTGTTAAGGTCAATGTAATCTTAAGTAATTTAGCGTACTTCTTGACTCCATTTGCCTGAAAACGTCGAAATCGGCCCATTTTTTTACATTTTAAGCTTTCATTTATGAAAATATATCCGGCAGTCTCAGAGGTGAAGCTGTGACGGGCATACAGATGGACAAACACGCCTGAATTTTATTTTAGATTACATTGGTTAATTGATTGGATCGTTGAAGGCATCGGATTAACTTGACTTGCATTTATATGGAAGAGGAAGATAAAACTGCAGTGTGTTGGAATGAAATTGCAAAAAAAAGATCCAAAAGTTATTTCAAGTTGTTTTGTCTGATTTATTCAGTCAAGAAATCAAAGGTTTCAACGTAGTACTATGCTACGATTTAAATTGTCATAAAATAATGCTCAATGTGGTCAATATGTGCATGTGTGCACAAAGCACAATACAATGTGTATCTGTCTTAGAAGGTTCGTTTTTTGAGATTCAAACAAATGTGGACAAATTTCTAAAGGGACAACTTTAGTAGGCTCTACATTATACTCGTACTACAGACCAAACTGATCCTCAGTTCTATCTAAGTTACATTAGTTTCAATTAAACAGCCTAAGAGTATTTAATCAGACTCTACTCAGTTTAGTTAAATGTTGAAAATTCGTCGTACACCTAATCTGACGGCTCAATTTTTATGGAGGACTCATTTCGACTCTCAAGTATTAATGCAGATGATGCACTAAGAGATTCATCTACAGCATCAGAATGTTCTATTCCCTCAAATTCCGCTATATTTGGTGAATCCTTCAGCCTTTGTTGTTCAAGATGGGTCCTTAATGGATCACTCTCCCCATCCTCTGGAGTTTCCACTTTGATTTTGGTCGATGCTGGTGTAGTATTTTTACTCGGACAAGGGTCCACAACCTGCGGTGGGTGTGGCACTCTAGAAGAGTCTATCTCTGAACTTCGTTGGGCCTTCATGGTTTTCTTAGTCTTTTCGTCCAATTTTGCACGTTTCTGGTCATCCACACGTGATAGTAACGATAGCTCTTCTCGAAAAGCTGCTCTTATTCTCTCGAGTGACTGGATTGGTAGCTGGGACATTATACTTGTCCGCTGTTGTAGATTTTCTGAACTTCGTGCCTGTGATGCAGATTCTACTTGTCTTTGTCTACTCACATGTAGATTGTCTAAGTCTTCTGACTGCAGAAAAGGCCCTCGATCTGCTTGCATATTCACAGATGTTTCTGGAATGTTCTGTCTGTCTGAATCTAGGGGGTTTGAACAATTGACAACAATCATGGCTTCGGAAGTTGCAGGGCTTTGATTTTGATGATCAGATCGGATTCGCATATTCTTTCGCATGTCTGTGTATTGAGATGATACATTTGGCACATCAGAAAATACTGTCGGTCTGGTTGGTCTCACCGTGAGCGGACATGAAAAACCTGGAACATCCAATCGCAACCGTGGCCTTAGCGAAGCTTCACTATAGGAATTAGGATGTGGCGTATTAAATGTGGGAATCTGCTGATGATGGGCTTCTTGAAAATCAGGTGGGTGGAACGTTGGGGGTGGCGGTAGCAGTGGAGGTATGAATGGCGGTTCTATTGTAATTGTCATTAAGTTTTGAGGTCTACGTCTAGCTCCGATGGGATTGGGGTGAGATTGAGTAGCAATTGATGTTTCCCTTTCCCCACTATCCATATCCGTGAATTTTCGTTTTCTTTTATGTGGTCTCTTCTGGAAATATTGATCAAATCAATGATTAGCAAAACCTATTAACTAACAATCATAATATTTATGTTTTTACTGCACAATATTTACCCCATTTCCAACTGCTTTTGTCCACGGAACTATTGCCTTGAAGTGATCTTTTAAAATGTTGAAATCAATGCCCGTTTGAATGGCAGCATAATGCCATAAACGATGAGCTAAAATATGTCCAGAAGCTCCATTTTCGTCTTCCCAAACATCCATTAAGATTTTCTATTTGTTTTCCAATCTGAACAAGTCTTCGCTTATATTTCTCCGAGTCTAAATCTTCAGGCCGTTCCATCTCGCTAAGAACTTTCATTGACTCGCTGACTTGCCACATTTTAAATTTGTATTCTTGTAGTAATTCCGGATGGCTTTCAAATATGATGGTAGGAATGCCTTTGCTCTTGGCTAAATTGAACACCGAAGAAAAGGTCGAATCGACAGTTGCTGTTGCCGCAGGAAGCTGTTGACGCTGCGTTTCTCCTCCGAGACGATTTGAAGTCGTCGATTGTTTCGAAGAAATGGAAACGGGATTTATCGAATGATTGCTCTGATCATTTGTGGCAGCGGAGGAATTCGCTAGGCGTCGCAAAGTATCCGTAATATTGGACACATGGTTCCGCTGGCGATTCTCGTTCTCTGTCGACGATCTCTGTGTTGATGGACTTGGATTTGGTACACCATTTGAAGAATCACAAATAATTGTAGGATTCTCTCTTGAAGTTGAAGAATTTGGGCATCTATTTTTATAAAAAAACTTTTTAGTTTCATCAGTTCTATATATTGAATCGTAATTGTTATATGCAAATAATTCGCAAAAATATTATTTACCTTCCTGCAGGGGGTGCAGGTACTGGTGCATTTGCCGTTGTTGTTGTTTGTCTCACTGGATTTCTTGATTCCTCTGTAACTTCTGCTGAGGGACTAGAGGGACACAGAGGTGAAGAGTAATAGTTTTTGATGATCGTAATATTAATCACAGGTAATTCATCCGAATTGGTTGGGTTTTTAATTTCAATATTTGTAGAGGTGGAAGTTGTTGAGTGTGAAAGGATTGGATTTTGCGGATGTGTTGGAATGTCATTGCTGTTTGTATTGTCTGGTCTCATATTTGCGCAAAATATTCAGCCTAATCAAATTAACTTTTGACTAACAATTTCCCAACAAAGGATTATCAGAACTTGCAGAAAACCAAAGTAAATGCATGGAGGGCCCAACATTCACCTGATGATTCAGGAATTACGGGGAATAGCCGCCACAAGAAAGTGAAAGGAGAAAAATACAACTGTTTGTTATTGTCCTGCTCTATGCATTGCAGTATGCGTTTTCACTCCAGCACTCATATCTTGGCTCTTGGCTTTGAGAAGTCATCCAGATAATTCGGAAGCTAATACTAATCATTAATTAAAAATTAATAATTCGAAATACGCAACAATATAGTATTCCCAACTTATGATTGCTACGATTTCTAGCAAGCAAAAGAAGGAAATCGATTGTGAAGATATTCTCATGCAGTTTTAAGAATTAAGTCATACTTTCTCATTGTTCAATGCTGTGATTTTTAATGAATATTAAATACATTGAATTTCATATGCAAATGAAGTACATATCGCGTCTAAAAGCTTACTAAGCTCTGTAGTACTTATGTGACTTCTCGGGAGTTGATCTGAATCAGAAGTGTTCTAAACATCTAAGTTATATAATAGTCAAGCCAATGAACTACTTACAAAACACTGAAGTACTTAGTACCTTCATCCAGAATGTGCAGTCGGAATTAAATTTTTTTCCCTAACTATTAGAAAATTGTTAAGTTAAGGTTTTGCTCCTGCTTTTAGGTTTTGCTAACTAATTTAATAGGACTGAAAATGGCAACGGTAATGGCGAATCAATGCATCTTCTCTAGATAAAACCAATCTCAAACACAAAAGTTCGTGAAATGAAACTGATCACAACTACATGTAAAATTCAGTAATCAAAAGACGAGTTTATTCATAGAATTATCCTCTGATCTCTTTATAACATAAGAAACTCCAACTCCAACATTTCAGAAATTCCTGGAAATAAGAAAAACGGCGAATGAATTTATTAGTTAAAAGCTAATACATTATTTTAACTTTGATATCTTACTTTGCTACCACTCCATCCTTCTTTGCGAGACGGTTGATGCAATCATCGGATTCACCCTAAAAATTACAGAAACAACAGATAAAAGTTACAACCTCTGATTATTTGTTTCCCTCCTTGGCTAATGCCAATAGAACAGAAGAAGATGAAGATATGAAACTTTTAACTGACCATTCGGCGAATATCTCCGCAAATAGCATAGGTCTTAGTCGTCTCGGTCATTCTGCCGGTATTCTCATCCACATCAGCAAGATTAATTTGAATGGAGGCGTGATCCTTTGCGTGGATGATTCGATTACTTGCAGTGCTAAAGAACAAAAACAACAAAAACATTTTAAATTCATTAAGCTACTATAAGTTCGATTAAGGCGGAATCGTGGCCAATCGCTAGCTGTTCACTATTTGCTGTGCTATTGCCTCTACTTGGAAATTATTTTATACTTCTTTCCAAAAATCATGAAATAATAGGAATTTAATTTAAACTACATAACAGAGTTGGACTATGCAATAAAATGGTTAATTAGCACAGAAATTGGGTCCCTTGAACGAGGTTGTGTTACCCCACTTTGATATCCTTGCCCGGCCGGCTGTTGTAGCTGTTACAACCTTTCGGATATCGGACTTAAAACTGATGCTGTATTTGAATGAAACTAAAAAAACTCACCATTTCCTTGGAACATAAAGATCCACAAATTCTCCAGCGTCGTTCTGCATTATGGTTTAATTGGGTTTTTGGAAATGATTTGTAAAACTGATGAATTTCTTGAGAGACAGCTACGAGCACGAGCACACAGTCAGAGTGTTGAAAAGTCGGCGGCAATGGTTGAGTCCAAAAATGAATTCATCAAGTTGATGGGACTTGGCCAAGGCAGGACTCCAGGTGGTGCTATACCCACTCTTCACTCACGTACGGATACTACCAAACCACGATCATTTTGCGAAATCAGCATTTGTACTAGATAAAAATTGATGTTAAATTAGGTAATTGGAAATATTAAATATTCCAAACTATCAAGACAAAATGTTATTCACAGTTTCTTAGCTATAAATTATTTTTACTGCAGCAGGGCCTGAAAACTCAATTTCTTAAATCCTAACTATATTGACGCAATTCAATCCTATGTTGGATTCTTATTTCCTACAACAAATGTATTGTGCAAATTAAATTATTTGCATTGTTATGAACATCGTATGCTATGCTTTACGCGTGCAAAACCAGCCTTCTTCATTATCATTTGCGATTGACTTGTCCAACTAAAGACCAAATCTTAGTATGGCCGAGGTGCAAATGTGCAAAAACGGGAATTCTGGATCTTTTGTGTATCTCCAGTCTCCAGTAGGCAGCAAGCCGGTTGCGGTTGGACGTGGACCTGTCCTGGGCTCATTTCACCGCTGCGTGAGAATTTCCATGTAATTTTTGCATTGCGCCCGTGCCGTGTTGACTCCAGAAAAGTCTACTCCACTCCACATTTCCCCTTTTAACAAAAAACAAGGCACGGCACACGGCAAGGCTTCGCATCGCAATTCACCCAAGACCCAGGCCTGACTCAAGTTCATTGTAATTTTTGCTCTCCATCCTTGCCCTTGTCATTTCATTGGTCCTGTACAAACTACGAACAAAAGAGAATTCATTGACTCTCGTCAAGTACCAATTTGCTAATCATGAAGTGGATTTTTAACACTATAGACGTATTTGACGTGACGCTGCTATTTTAATAATAAGCCAAAAGGAGGACCAAGAAGAACAAAAAATACTTTGCAACGCAACGCTTACAGACACAACCTGCCGAAAAATTAGATTCCTGTAACTGAGGTGAGTTTAGAAGATAAAACGCATTGTGATATACAAATATACATTATAATGTTCTAAAAATGAACTATTTGCTAATGTACAGGAATATAAAATGCGATCTCCAATAATTATCCACGATGAAAGGACTTCCCCGGTTGATTTGGAAGAGCACGTCAAGAGTGAAGGCGGAGCAGTGGAAAAATGTTCCACTAAGGGATTAGGAAGCTTCCACGGAGAAAGGACAAATTCTGTCACATATTTATGTGTTGAGCCAGAAGCCCTTCTTCATGATTCAATTACGCTTGAGTTAATTGTGGAGAAAGTTCTCCTTCCAGGGGGTAAGTTTCTTCTCAAATGCCCAACTTTCAAAACGGATCAAGATTTGAGGGCCAAGGTTGGACGTCATCTCAAATGGAATGGTTTCACCAATGTGATTGTCACCGAGACCGGGATTTCTGCGGAGAATGATAATATTGAGGTATGTACGAATAAGTATAAAAAGTAGTGATGATAATACTCTATTGCCAATGAAACTGTCATTTTTATCAAACTCTAGGTTGAATCAGTCCCCCTTCCTTTCATGAGTAAAACCACTAACAATACAAACGCTTGGAAAGTGTCCACTGATGACGGTGATGACATAAATGAAGGCGATAACGATGAGTTAATCGATGAAGACGCTTTACTGGATGAGGAGGATTTAAAGAAACCTGATCCAGATTCTCTTAAAGGTAAAACCTTAAAAATTGGGTACTACTTTTGGCCCGGATATTTTTATCACATTAACGATTACTTGCAGGTCCAACTTGCGGTCCTGAAAGTGGAAAGAAGAAGGCCTGCAAGGATTGTTCCTGTGGTTATGCCGATGAACTGGCAGGTGTAAATAATCCCAAGGATACTTCAACTGCGAAATCATCTTGTGGCAGCGTAAGTCGTTACAATAGGGCTTACTTTGAGTTTCCATTAAATGATCTTCGATTCCTTAGTGCTATTTGGGTGACGTCTTCCGATGTGCGACATGTCCATATCTTGGAACTCCAGCATTTAAACCTGGAGAAAAGGTTCAGCTATCAGATGCCATGCTTGGGGCCGATATTTAAGGCTTCAAATGCAGGTTGCAGATTACGGACTACGGATACCAAAATCATACAATGAAATGAAAGTCGCTTCTTCCTAGTGTACCTAATAATTGTTTGAACGTCATGAATTTGTTGTAGATATTATTACTAATCGCTAATAATTTTGTCTCCACGTGCGATAATTAGGAATTAGGATGCCAGTGAGAAAGAAAGTACAACTATTTATAATAGAACTGGAAAGGTATATTTAAATATCGTAAATATACATTAATAATTCTTGTAAATTTGATTACTTATGTACTTAGCTTAGATGTGTAGTCTACAATCCGAATCTATTCATTCAAAATTAAACTGGTCGTTGCGTACAAGAAATAAATGAACGTTTATGTGAATTTCTAGATTCCGTTTTTAATTTGGGTTTTTAATTTTGTAGTAGCTCGTTTCGTTAATTAACTATACAGTTTAGCAGTCTAGAAAATTTGCGGCCATTAAAATTTCCAAAGCGATTTCAGGGCCAATGGGAAAGTCTGAAAATTCAGAAGCACTTCCAGTGTAGCGATATTTGTAAGCAAAGTACGTACAAATCTTCATGAGAACATGAGATCTGAAAAATGACTAGATTTAAGTTTCAATTTCGATGGATTCGATTAATTTTACACACCCGAAAGACTTACGGAATTTCTTTGAAATGAATTTCATTGATGTCATTTTGTTCGAATTGACCTGGACCACTTAACATCGACTTGATGGTTCCTGAAACGGATGCATGCTCACGTTTGACAATGAATTCGAGGTCATCATTTGAAATTAACTTCACGTACATGGCATCTGCCCCTTCGATTCCTCGAAAAGTTTTGGCCGCCTCCACAGGAGTCTGAATTATTTACATTTTTAAAAATGGAGGAACTTCTTGAACCAATAAAATAAAAACTTGTCAAATATTCTTACCATTCCTTTGTGCCAATTACCAGTACCCTCCACATTGAGATCTGGTCTTGAAGGTGCGGCCAGTGCAAGTTGGCGTGCAATTGCACGTTTCTTCGTACGAGCGGACATCGCAAATTTGGCTTAATTTATATATGGAAACAACTAACCTAAAGCCTACTGCTTATACCACTACTACGAGCTAACGATGCTTTAAACGAATTTGAATGAAAATTTTCTTAAAAGTTCATTCCTGGCCTTGGCTCTGACTGAATTTGAATGTTGTGATCGTTGCGTCTGGTCAAGGTTTCCCTGGAGTCCTATCAATTCAAAGTTAACTGGAACAACTTATGAAAATGAAAATTTTCTTAAGTTGATTCCTGACCCTGGCTGTGACTGAATTTGAATGTTGTGATCGTTGCGTCTGGTCAAGGTTTCCCTGGAGTCCTATCAATTCAAAGTTAACTGGAACAACTTCAAAATTTGATGACCATCCAACGAAAACAGTAGCTGAATTAGTGACATATACCACCTGTCTGAATTTCATACGTTAGAACTACAACTAACACAAATGTAACACAAAAGTAATAATTCGTAGAAATAACACCAAACCACCAGCTCTTTTAAATTTTTCCAAAATCGTACGTATATCTTTTATTCTTTCTTTTGTTTTCTTTGTTGTAGGCATGATCTGATCTATTTATGTATAGTTTGATTCAAGAAAGCTTGAAGCTATCTGCTATTAGTGTGACGATACGATAATTTGATAATTAAGAAATTGATTACGTTATGATGAGATAAAGTTGTCGAGATTGAGAACGTAGAACAATGAAGGCATGCATGGGTATACATTTTCTTTTCACCCTTTTAGTAATAGTAACAGTACTGCAGTTAAAAAATTCGATCAGCTTATTATTATTACTGAGTTCTAACAATGAATGAACTTTTTTACCAAGTAAGTGCCAATTTAAAAATCAAGTTCATTTTACATCATGTAATTAGCCTAGCTTAGCAGTCCAAAAAGTTTGCCGCCATCAAAAGTTCCAAAGCAATTTCAGGCGCAATTGGAAATTCTGGGATTTCCGTAGAGCTGTTCGTGTATCGTACTTTGTATGTAAAGAACATACAAACTTTCTGAAGCACATGAGATCTGCAAAACAGAAAAGGGAAATTAGGAATGCGTTTGTAATATGACCATATCAAAAATTAAATTTTTAGGACTACTTACGGAATCTCACGAAAATTCACTTCGTTCGTTTCGTTCTCAGCAAATTGTCCGGGTCCGCTCAGCATTGCTTTGATTGTTCCAGAAGTGAGTGCGTGCTCACGTTTGACAATGAACTCATGTTCCATCAGATGAAATCAGCTTCACGTACATCGCATCTGGACCCTCACACCCGCCGTAAAGTTTGCTAAGATCCTCAGTATCCTAAAATAATTAATCAAAATATTACTACAGATGCTACATCCCATAATTTCTCCTATCATTATCCTACAAAATATGTTGTGCTCAGTGGAAAACTTTAAAAATTAGGTATATGTTTTAGCAGAATGTAATGTATTAATTTTTGTGTGTTGTCTGTCTCTACATTACATTACTAACTAAACCAATCCAATAATCCAAAATTGAGTCAGAAGAAACGAGTAAGAGCATATATTGACACCTTGATACTGCTTCACGCTGTAAAGCAATAGCAATAAGAAAACTTCAAGGTCAAAAATGTCAAAATTAGCATTACGAAATTGCTATTTTATCAAACTTGAAAGCCTTCAGTCAGTACAGTATGTGATTGAATCATGCAAATATCGCTTAATTTACTCATGATGACTGACTCATATTGAATGACACGTCGTCATCGTATTGACTTANGAAATTGCTATTTTATCAAACTTGAAAGCCTTCAGTCAGTACAGTATGTGATTGAATCATGCAAATATCGCTTAATTTACTCATGATGACTGACTCATATTGAATGACACGTCGTCATCGTATTGACTTACCAATTTGTCGTCTTCTTGCATTGGGACATCTCCCCCTGCTCCAGGCATCGTGGACATAGTCTTCCTCTACTCCCTTCCTTCTTCTGGTGCCGGGTGGAGAGAGTTCCTCCGGAGGAAACAAAAAGACTCGCCTTGCTATTCCCCCGTCAGCAGTGATTTATTTTTTTGAATGACCACAGCGATGAAGAAGTGATGACTGATGACGACGTTGCTTTTCCTTCCTTCTACTGAAGGATTTTCGGACTGCAGTAGTGTAGTGTACTAAGCAGCTAAAAATTTGAAAAGAGGCAGACAGTGGGAGAATTGGTTATAAATTTTCCCAACGCGAGCGCATCTCACCCAACCCTTCCAGGAAATCCAATGCAAAATGTGGGAACGTTGAAATAAAAAAGGATCAAATACCACCACACACTTCGTATCGTGTTTCTCTGCTCCACGCGAGGAAATACCAATAACACACTTAATTGTATCAAATCAAATCAATTATCACTCATTACTTATCAATTGACTTATTGGATGACCACATTTCCGCATTCTGCGTGCTAAACTACATTGTCATCCTGAATTTGGCATTGCATCTTTGACCATTCGACCTTCCAGAATAATTTAACGAGCAATCGTATTTGGCATTCACTTCTGATCTGAGGAGGCGGGAACAGGAATCAAGTCACAATAACAGGGGTCCAGGCAAAATCATTCATCATGACGAGGTAAGTTTTTGTAATTTTATTAATGAATGTTCATTTGCTCAACTATATGTATAGCATGCAACAATGAAAACCTAACACTTGCTTTAGTACAGAACAAACGGATACGGAACCGATTTTCACATCGTGTTTTTTCCTAATCCGTCACGTATGTATGTACTAAAGTTAGTAACAATGGACTAAATTGTCTCTTGTTTGAGTATTTTTAAAGTGTTCTCTTGTGTCACATGTATTGTTTTCATGTTGGTGCTCTTGCGCTGGATCATTAGCTCATTTGATAAGAGAAATTACATGTATGGTGTGGATATAATCAATTCCTTAAAAATGTCTCTCCATTCTTTGCAGAGAGACTGTTGAGCTGGGCGAAGTTACGGTGCACAACATCAGACAACTGAAAAAATTGAATACTGTAGTATTCCCAGTTTCATATAATGACAAGTTTTACAAGGACGTTCTATCGGCAGGAGAGCTAGCTCGGTTGGGTAAGTCAACTAGTACTTAACATAATTTCGTTAAGTTCAGAAGAAAGTGCTTATGTGAAATATATCGGATAAACTGGTTCGAATATAAATGACTTTGACGAATAAAATTATGTTTGCATTTCAGCCTACTATAATGACCTGGTCGTTGGGGGAGTGTGCTGCAGAGTCGATTTAACAGAAGGACAGCGACGTTTATACATTATGACCTTAGGCTGTTTGGCCCCTTACCGACGCCTAGGAATTGGAACAAAGATGTGGAATCATGTGCTAAATTATGTCGAACAAGATGGGAACTTCGACTCAATTTTCTTGTAAGTTTCTGATTCTGAAGCGTGTATTTAAGGTTGTTCAGAGTTATTAATGAAATGAAATTATAACCATTTTCATTGGATTATTTTGTAGGCACGTTCAAGTGAACAATGAGAGCGCAATTAAATTCTACCAAAAGTTCGGTTTCAGCGTTGTGGAAACAAAACCCGCATATTATAAGAGAATTGAGCCAGCGGATGCCCACGTCCTTCAGAAAACATTGCGAGTCAACAATAATGCCAATGCCATTGTGAACGCACAAGTTGGTAAAAATTCTGCCAACCCTGGCCCAACAGTTAACGGTGTTGGAAAATCTAAGTAAATCAACACAAGAAAAAACTCCAAATTGAAAAAGAAACCTGGATAAGAGAAAGTTTTCTGTGACCTGCCCTTCATGAGTCAACTTTTCTTTGGTATGAGCGAAGACGCAACGATTGCATTTGCCTAATTTAGTGTTAACTTTAGTTTGAGTATTTCTAACAAAATTGGTGAGAGTTTTCTACTCGCCGTGCCCTTGTCCTAAAACTTGACCTGATTCGTCGGTGGTGCCACGATATCAGTATAAATTTCGAATGTATGGAATGTATGTGAGGAAAAAATAAACTCCAGCCAATCTACGCCAAAAATAAATTGGTCCAACCAGTACTTATTTATTTCCAAGAGTTAGATTGGATCGATTTTCTTGTGCATTAAAAGCAGTAGCATTGATATTGTTGGCACTGATAATAAATGCAACCCCTGTAATAGCATAGTGATGAGCAATCTACCTCGGTGTAGCCACCACAATACTGGAATCCTCCTGTCCCCGGGAAAAAGAACTGTGATCGGTTAAGTGGGAGTGGGTTGTTGAGTCCTGATCATAAGATTTTTTAAAGTGCAATGATTGGACCTCGGAAGTTGTCATACTTTTTTGCTCATAGTTATTAGCGTACCTGTATTTGCAACAATTGGAGGTCGGATAATTGGACTCACACTAGCCACAGCAGGTCTAGCCGGAAAATTCGGATAAAACAGAACTTGATTTGCCTCAGTGGAGATAATCTAAAAAAGTCAAAATTTTTAGATCAGTTTAATATAATTTTTGTAATCAAATGTGCTACTAACGAAAAATACCCACAGCACAAGTACTAAGCAAAGACCTCGGAAAAGGTACTGCATTGCAATTGTGATTCCAGAGAATCGAGGAAGATGCACTTGGATGTGGTCGTGATATTAACCGAAGGTATGACTGAGAATCTGCCTAAATTGAACATGTAATTTTAAACTATGAGACTTGTCTGCTATTTACCCTCATGAGAAGCCTTGAAACCAATTTCCAATTTATGTAGATGCCAGTTGTGCTCACGGATAATTTCCGTTTTTGTTTATCGTCAAACAAGTAAAACAAGCAAAACAATGTTCTGAGTTCCAAGGATTGATTTAATTTATTTTGTATTTTGGCATTGGCTAATGGTTTGGAAAGTACAAAAAAATCTTTGCAGTGGCAAACTCGTACTTGTCTTGATGGTCATTTCGCAGAACATATTTTTGTAAATACGTAGTCCACCTTTAAGTCTTATTTAAAAAGGTGTTCCAACAAGGCTAGTAGTGTAAGTGCATGCAAAACCATTGTGAACAAAAACTAATCCACGTTAAATATGAATTTATGATTAATATTCAGCCGTGCTTTCCCTTTTGATAATAACAAAAGGAGTTTGAGAATAGTTCATTTCCAACTTAAATTTTTATCAAGGTCGCCTATAGGAAACGAATTGCAAATTCCTATGGTTCATTGGCAAATTTGGTAAGAAAAAAATATGTATCAATTAAATTCAATATTCGTTCCGGTCCAGAATGCCAGATAATAATTACTTACCGGACTTGGATTTCGGGAAGGATTAAAGTTGAGTACAGTAGTGGCTAATGCAATTATTTTATTTAATTTTATTCTGGGTTTATTTATCGTTTAATTTCAACGAAAACATTAAGTTCAACACAAAAAAATCCAAGATTAAGACTTGCAGTGCAGTTTACCTTAACCCTTTCATAATTTGAACTCGGAATGTTTAACATTGCAACGAAAGTCTAAATAAACATTTCTTAAATTGTCAACTTTTTTAGCACTTTCAAAACGTCATCAATTTGTGGTCTCTTGATCGCATCATCACTGAGATACTCGTAGACAATTTCTCCGCTGGAACTGAATATAATGTCTCCTGCACTTTGGAAATGGTCATCATTTATTCCAGGATAACCCTCTGGTCTTTGTTGGGCTCCAGACATGACAGTTTTTATGAACCAGAAAATAGTACTCTTACAGTAGAGCTAAAAGAAAAATATTTCAGTTTTTTATAATGTCCATATAAGGTATATATTTATTTTACCTTTGTCAACGACCTTCCCATTTTGAAATGCTGGTACACTTTCAACTCTGGATCTCTGTAGACTTCAAATGGAGAATTTGTATCTTTTTTCCACATTTCAACTCCTTTCTTTGGACTGAACGACAGAATGACCACACGGCAACCAGCTTCCATTAATCTCTCCTAAATTGGATTTTCATCAAAATTACACCGAATCAATACAAATTTTTGTGTTTTGTCATCTTACGATTTCAGATGCCAGGTTCGCCGCATGACCACGTCAAGGTAATCAGGCCAAGTAACGTAGAAACGCAATCCACGTGTATCGGCTGCCTTGGACGACTTCCCTTATAGACATTTTGTTGCCCATTAGATCTTCCACAGCAAGGTCCATCGGCTCAGCTGATGTTGCAAATCCTGGAAATTTTGAGTCGAGCTCTTTAGCAAACTCTTCCCAAGCGTTGTCACTCTTGTGGAACTCAGCAATGACAGGATTAAGTTCCAATGCATTTAATTTCTCGTAAAATCCAACACTGTCAAAAGGCGTCTCAAATTCGTCAAAGAGTTCTTTGTAGTAATTGTAAATCGGAAAGAGCTGTCCAGCTTCGACTTTGTGAATAAAATCCTCCAAATCCGTCTCTCTGAACTTCTTCCTGTTAATTTCTACTAATTCCAAAGTTTTCCGATTGAAAGTTCCGAGGGCGTCATAATATTTTGACTCCATGATGCAACTGTTAGGTTACAACTACTTTACAATTCAAGAGAAGTGAAACAAACTGGGGCTTCATACAAGTACTTGTAATTGAAGCTCAGATAAACCAAATCCAGAAATACCAGAACACAAATCACAACTCACTAGTTCTGGGTTTTCATTATCACTTCGATAAGCAAAATGTTGAATGTCAATATATGATATGAACACAGAAGTATACATGGAAAGTTAAAAAGAACTTGGGTAATACATAAATTTATTTGATTATCACCTGTAGTTTATGACTCCTTCATGTAAACGTTTCAGAGATAAAAGGTTAGCATTATCCAGTACACAAACTGCGAAGACAATTTGAGTTGCGAATAATTTTAGATCCGCTGATATACAGTGACTGCGACATAAGACTAGCAGTACAGGCTGTGTGCGCGAACTGCTCAGCAGTGCAAATTTTTTGCTACAAATAATTTAACAGAAAGAGTTGTTAAGATCCTGAGCTCAGATTTTAATTACTACCATCCGTCACCAAATGGCTCTTTTACTGGATATACTCAAAGATTTGATTTTTAATCATCTTCCATTAATTTTTCGCCAAGTATTTGTCCTATTATTTTCTGGGTGGAATGCTGTAGTGGATTACCGACACAAGTATTTTTATATTCAATATATTTAGGATTTCTCAAGAACTGGACTAATTGAAATGTTTACATTTTCTTAGGTTATTTTCGAAACTATTACTAGGATTTCCGCTATTGTACAATCAGAAAGTAGGGAGTCGTAAGAAAAGACTTTTTGAAGTGCTTAACACCATCAAATCAGCGGATGCAAGACTTAGGCAGAAAAATGAAATCAGGATATTGGAAATTGGAGTTGGCGAAGGTAAATATCTGTAGAAAGGGATAAACTCAATTTAATTAATCCCAATTCTAATGTAGTAAATGTGGCATGTGTAATGTACAGGTGCCAATTTAGAGTATTATCCGAAGAAATGTCAACTGATTGTTGTCGATCCAAACAAATATTTTGAATCTTCTTTGCGGAAAAATTTAGAAAATGTAAGATCACTCGAAATTGACGCATTATACGCAAGGTCAACCAGAAATTTAATTTTATCAATTTGTGTCTGCTTATTCCAGTACCCTGGAATTACTCTTGAAAAGTTCGTCATAGGATTCGCGGAGAATTTAGAAAAGATCGAATCTGAGAGCATTGACGCAGTTATAACTACTCTGGTTACTTGCAGTGTCAATGATCTCGAGAGAACGTTGAAGGAGGTCCGACGAATTCTTGTTCCAGTAAGTCGCACTAAAGATTTGATTTGTCGATTCATTTTGCGTGAACTGGATACATCAAGTCTTAATTTTTGGTTTAGAACGGCCATTACTTGTTCATGGAGCATGTGTCCTACGAGCCAAATCATTGGAAGTTTTGGCTACAAAAGTTTCTAAATGTCACTAGAATCTGGTCACTATTATTTGACGGATGTTCATTCCAACCGAGACAAGCGATTCCGGATGCCTGCAAGAAATACTTCACAACATTGACGTATAATGAATTTTACATCGACACAAGTGGGCTTTGGGTATTCCATTTGGCATCCCCTCATGTTTCAGGCGTTGCAATAAAATAGCTTTATGTTCTTATCTAATTTGCATACTCTACTATTTGAAAAATAAATGCAAAAATCTCAGTACAAATATAGTATTTCAATATAGTGCATATGACATTTGTAAATTGCATTAAAATATGATATCACTAAATTGGATAGGATTACATAGTATTTATTCAGTCTAAGCAGGTACATTTGATCAGGAAACATTTAGTATTTCATAATAGATAATGAGCCTAATTTAATGAGTATTCAATACAAGACCCGACCCGTAACGCTAATTCGGTTTAAATAAAAATTAAACGTAAATCAAATCACAGTTGGCGAATTTCTAAACTAAATCGCTTTTTGTAACAATGACATTTTTTATACAACATGCACAGCACATATTGTTCAATTGTAGACGCAAATGATCGAAGATTATACTTTATAGGCTTGAGAAACCATATAGGACTGTGCTTTCAATATCTTCAAGATCTCCGCGAAAGTTGGTCTCTCCTTGGGGTTTTCGTGCCAGCATTTAAGCATGAGATGGTATCTAGAAATAAAATAAAACTAAAATTATAGACGAGGGTCTGTCACTGCATCTAATGACTTACATTATTTCGTTTGCATGGTGCGGACAGCTCATTCGCAAACCGGCTTGAAGTTTCTCCATGAAATCAGCATGCCAAGTCATCCCCGGATATGGAATATTTCCCATGCTGAATATTTCCCACAAAGTCACTCCGAAAGCCCATACGTCTGATTGCGTTGAAAATTTCATTTGATTCAGGGATTCAATTGCCATCCATTTCCAAGGTAAAGGGCACTATGAATCATTGCATCAGTTTTAAATTCCGGAACAGTTTTCTCGAAATTAAACTTACGGATTGTGACTTGATGTAATTATAATCAATCAATTGACGAGCCAGTCCAAAATCACATATTTTCGCTTGCATGTCAAATGAAAGAAGAACATTTCTGGCAGCGAGGTCACCGTGAACAACCTTCAAATTCATTATAATTGAAGCATTTCAAAAATTTGATTTAAAAACTGATAGCCCTGATTTTCCGAACCTTCTTCGAAGCCAAGAAGTCCATTCCAGTCGCGATGTCATGGGCCCATTGAAGAAGTTCAGCAGCTGAAAATTTCTTACTGAAATTCTCATAATCACTGTCGTCCCTAAAATTTAATTACCAATTTGAAAGTGCATTTCGATGCATGCAAATTCTTGTGCGCGTAAATTACCCTTGAACGTTCAATGTATTTGCATAATCCCGAGCATCGGGTAAGTCATTTGAAAAATGACTCACATTGTCCCTGAGATATGCCAGAATTGATGTTTTACACAATTCAACTCCGACGTAAATCTCACCTATTTATTTATACTTTGCATAAACTCATAGACAACAATGGGGAGTTCTACACTGAACTATTTAGTTTCTTACGCCGCTTGATGTTTTCAGTATAGGCTCCAATCAAGCAAACTACGTTCGGATGGTCGCCGATGTGTGCAAGAATTTTAAGTTCAGACAGTAAAGCCTTAAATGTAGCTCACGTCCACGGTTTTCGGAACCGTTTTGAACGCAACTAATTTAGGTTCCGCATAACCAGGAAGTTTAATTGTCCCCTTCAGTACAGTGCCATAGGCTCCAGCACCCAGCACGTTGGACTCACCTATGAAAAATCGTGTTATCAACAGTTCCGTATGTAAAACCGTAAATCGAATTTTTTAGCACACGCATATTATGGCGGTATTACCGACGTAAATCTGGTCCTTGGAAACATCATATTTCGAATTGTATGGCATGCATTCTATTGATGCGTTGTTCAAGTTTGCATCCCCATTGGAGTCCTTGACAAAGTTTCCATCTCTGAAGCGTTCGACTTCCTCGTAAGTGAGGTAAGCGATTTGTCCGGATAACTTGTGAAACTTTCGATAAAAGATGACGAATCCAACAATTAATACAATTACGATCAGTATTGCCGTGAAAATTGCGATAATTGCTGTGATTCCAATCCCAATGCCACCTTTGTCGGATTTCGGGGCGACGTGAATGTTGAATACTTTTCTCATAATATGTCCGAATCTGTTTGATGCAGCACATACGTAGGACCCAGCTAAATAGTCTGTCACTCTGTGAAAAGTTAATTCTGGTCCATTTACTGTGATGATGGGAAGGTTCACCTGTAAATTCGAGGATGGATTTAACCAAACCCTATGACGTATTAAAATTACATGTACGTAAATCGAACTTACATTTTCCCATCGAATGTCCGGTTTCGGGTCACCCCGAGCAATGCATTTTAGTTGTTGAGTCGTTTCCCCCTCGGTGAATGTGATGTTCTCAATGTATTTATCGAAATAGGGTGAAATAATAGCTGAAAATATATTATATTCCCAATTTATCACATAAACGCATTCAACATCGAAATTGAAATCTTGATATTAGAAAAATTGGTCAATGCTAACATTTGACATTGAGACTTTTTGTTTTGTTCACCCAATCTGTCGTGTTCCAAACTGGTGCTAAGCATTGCACTACGTAAGCCCCAG
>WJEZ01001110.1:0-19783 GCA_009869925.1 Thalassaphorura encarpata | reverse complement strand
GGAAATCTCACTTCGGCATGGCAACAACTGAATTTGCTAATGCCTGCAAAACAATTGACTAGACGGTAATATGGCAAGCAATAAAAGAAGTCAAACTAGAAGGTGAAACGATGGCGAAGTTTAAGTTGTTTCTTTAATTACAAGAGGTCCTGGGTTCAATGCTCACTCTATTTTTTGTCTTTTGAGTTTCTATGTATACTGTTTTCATAGCTTTGTCAGCTCTTGTAACGTTTCTACGTTTATTTTAAATACCGTATGGTCCATAAGAAGCACTCTTTTTTGTTTGTTAGCAACGAAATCGAAATTTTATTTTATGTTAAAGCTGAACATATTAATTAATATTACCACAAACCACAACCTTACGGTAACAAACTAAAACAAGTTTTTAACCACTTGAGCACCACCCAGAGACATACAAGTCTTCAGCCTCCCTCGAATTGATTCACACACACTTCTACACATGCCGACTGGAACTTTCTCAAATGATTCGCTGATTGCATTTTGCAGTTCATACAGATTTTCTGCTGGCTTGACGTAGGTTAAGTTTTTGACATGATTCCAGAGCCAAAAGTCTAAAGGGGATAAGTCAGGTGATCTGGGTGGCCACTCTAAGCCTATGCTTCCTTTTCCAATCCAATTGTCTTCCAGATTTGTGTTTAGCGAAGTCCGCTAGCGAAGTCCGAAGTTGAAAAATTTCTCTCGTGAGATTACTCACCTCGATGCTGTTGTAATTGCCGAAGATCCTTGCTTGGCTTTGGCTTGGTCTCCTGGTCCGCCGGGTGGCAAATTGGGTTACGAGCTGAGTGCACTTGTCGTCTCGTCTTGAAAGTTCAGACAGTTCAAATCAATTGGGTTCACTTCACTGAAGTTTTTAAAAAAAATTGAATTTTTGGCAGAGCGAGGAGATGACACGTTTGTTTAGTAAATTGAGAAGACGACGAATGAGGATTTCATTTGGTGAAAATGAAGGTTTGAGTTTTATTTGGCGTTGATAGTTCATTTGGTGAAACTCAAGAGTTCCCCTTAGCAACGACAAGAAATAACTCATAAAATACTTACTAGAAACACTAGAAAGCTTAGAAATACCCGATCTTGAATCTTGATGTAATTTTGCTCTTAATTGAATTGTACGCATGGTGACGTTGACGATTGAGTTAACAGAAGCCAAAAATGTAAATTACTTCGGTATATTCAAAGAATTTATGCAAAGTTCATTAGTAATTTTAATAATTTTAATTTTACTTCATATTCTGACTCTTTGCATTTTTAAAATGAATTAATGTGTCAATTTCAGTTGATTTGGTAGTTTAAATTTATTTCAGTAGTTGCTCATTGGTTCAAGGCCGCACATATCCACGAGAAAATTTTTTTCAGATCGTCATAAAATAATTAAAGTACCACTATTACAAGTTTGATTTCTAAAGGATAAGAAACTAAACATTCAACAGACTCTTATCATTTGCAGTTTTAACACAACTAAGCATTCGAGCCCAAAAAGCATCCACGTCTAATTTTGTACATACATGTACATTAGGTTTTTGGTTCATAATTCCATGAATGTCACATAAAGTACGTCCGACGCATTTTCCTGCACCCAATTCAACATCTCACAAACATTTCTGAAGCTTGAAAATATTCTGGAGCAATGACGTAGAACACAGCACAAGGATCATGAAGTGGAGGTGACTTGAATGAAAACACTTTTTCATAAGTTGATTTAAAAAATGTTAGAAGCTGGAAACAGCAGGCCGCAAATGGGGAAGAAAACGAATCCAAGTCCGAATCTTTAGGCCCAGTTGTCTCTTCGGTCGAATTTCCTATTCCAAACGTATCATTCAATCTTTGGAAAATATTTTCGTATTCAAGATGTGGATGCATACGAGTTTCTTGTACAAATGCTGATGAGGATTCCAATTTTTCTGCCAAGACCGGCATTTCTAGTTTCATATTTCGAATTTGATCCAGAATCCTATCCGTGACCAGTACGCTGTGTGTAAGCTCTAGTGGAACCATGACGAGTGGAATTCCAGAGTGTAGAACAATATGAGTTGCTTCGGGATCAATTTCAATGTTAAATTCGGCTGCAACTCCTGTATTCCCCAACCCAATCGCACCTCCCATGAATACGATTTTTTCAATACGGTTGCAAATTTCTGGAAATAGTCGAATGGCCAAGGCAAGATTTGTATGAGCTCCAGTGGCAACTACCGTCACTTTGGGGCCGGTTGATTGATTCATTATGACTTGAGCCATTTGAATTACGGCATTTCCTTCCTTTATTTGATATTCTGGATTTGAAAATATAATTTCATCCGGAAAATGATAGCCACACATGCCAGATACACCATCTTCGCCTGGAAATTGTGGAAGGCAGATTTTTATTAAAATTACTAGATTCAAGTTGTGTGGGTCTAAAAATTGTTTTACCTGGAGTTCCATGAATTTCGGGACAGTATTTTGCCTCTCTGACCAATGGACGAGATGCCCCGATGTAAACTGGTATTCCCTTGATTCCGCAAGTCCACAAAAACCTGCATGCATTTTTAGCACAGTGCTCAGCCCTATCATTCCCATGTACTACTGAAACTCCGAGTAATTTTATTTCTTCAGAGAAAGCAGCCAGCAGCAAGGCAAAGGCGTCGTCGTGACCTGGGTCACAATCCATCCACACTGGTTTTGGCGACGTCATGACCAAAATATATGTCTGATTTTAATTGGAACGTATCTGTTGGAGAGAGATTTATTTAATTTTCAGCACTGATAATTCTTCTTGTACTTATGTACTTGGGCAAAATGGAATATAATTTTGAATTGAGATACTCATATTACGCTTGTGTGCTCATGGGCTTTGACACATGTTGGCCATAATCTTGAATTTTATTTTTGACCGTGAACTTCTTAACCCATTTTGATAAGGGAAAGAGGAAGAAATCTCCAGAAAATTAGATAACATGATTTGAGAGTTGGTCTTAATTTATGGACCAGACAAAATGCTGTAAAATGTGTTGTGAATGTTTGCAATACATAATGCCTTATGTAATTAAAATTAACATTACCTCTCCTCTCTACTTTTTTGTAGCTTGACTAAAATGAATTTCCATAGTTTTTATCCGTAGTTTATATGCCCAGTATGCAAATAAAGTGTGTAAAATGTTATATGCTAGTATCGTCTGTAGAATCTAATTTTAATTTCGTATTTGTTAATTTAATTCGCTTCGTCCTTTCTGTGAAATCTTTCTTGTCTAGCAATTGTGAGTTAATCGTGCTCCTAAATAAAGATTTTGCAGTACCGTAATTAAGTGTAACTCGTTAGTTTGCAAATTACATATGATAATTAAAATGCAAGTTAATGTTAGTTCAATTGTAATCCTCCTATATAATTACCAATGACCATGCATATATTTGGGTGAGTGAAATGTGAAGGACAACGGCTTTTTGTGACGACTCAAACTAACGTGACGAGTGGCATACTGATACTGCTGACTTATGACTAGTTTTAGTAAAGGTAATTATTTTTTATCAGCGTACACGTCGAGTTTCTCATTTCACCTTACTACTTGTGATTTGCTTTGCTTTTGCCTTTTGCATGCATGATTATTCCAGTAGTATAAAAGTAATGCGGAAATCAGTCAGTGCTCAAGCAAGGGGCGATTAGTTCATCAAGCCATCTGCCTCTGCCTCATTAAAAAACTTTCATGGCATAGCATTAGCATTGTGTTGCACTCTCACAAGTTAGTCACGAGGAAAAACTACTTTCAGTCCTACTACGAAAGAATTTTCCACTTTGCTCATTATTGTACACGTCTAATAATATTAGCCCTTGTTTTATTAAAATTTGAATGTTTTCTATTGAATTCTGCCTTAACACTTTCCTATATCGGACCACACGTGAAGTGCACGAACGGTGTGAAGATAAATTCAAGCCATCGATTCGATTAGACCCGTTCCGTAATAAAGTTGGTCGGGTAGGATAAGAATTTGTGTCTTTTGAAAATTATTAATGGCAGATCAATTAATTTCAATCAAAATATTGTTTTTTGCTCAAGCCCGTGAGCAAACCAAATTGAGTGAAGGAAGAGTGTCCTTTGAAATAAAAAAACAATTAACTGCGAGTAATTTGTTGAGCGAAATTATTGAAAACTACCCTGGGCTAAAACCTTTACAAAATTGTGTGATATTATCCAAGAACTGTACTTATTTGGACTTGGACTCTAAGGATATTATTCAGTTGAATTCAAATGATGAAATTGCTGTAATTCCGCCCATTAGTTCAGGTAAAATATTAGTATATTCTTAAACTACGGGACTAAAAACTTTAATTAAATTTTAAGTCATTTTTTGTTCTATTAATTCCAGGTTAAACAGTCAGACTTAAATATGGATATAATTAAACTCGTCTCAGATAAGATTATGGTGGAGGATATTGTGAGCGCTGTGTCTTCCCCAAGTTTGTGGGGCAACGTCCATGTTCATTGGAACTACTAGGGATAATTTTGAAGATAAAACGGTAACTTGTCAATTTTGAAATTGGAAAGATCAAGAAAAATAATCTTAGCTAAATGTAAAAAACTATATTTCAGGTTGTCCGACTAGAATACGAAGCTTACGAGCCAATGGCCGTTGCAGAAATTCGGAAGATTTGTGAACAAATTAGAGACAAGTGGAATGTCGAGCACATCGCAATTTATCACAGGTTAGAAAAGCCCATGACCAGTGCAGTGCTGTCATTGTATACTAATTTTGCATATATAATAATTCATAGGTTAGGATTAGTGCCAGTGACGGAGGCAAGTTATCGTCATTGCAATTTCCTCTGAGCATCGCAAAGAATCTCTTCAAGCCGTTCAGTACGCAATTGATACTATGAAAAAGACAGTCCCAATTTGGAAAAAGGAAGTTTATAAGGATGGGGGAAACTCTACTGGGGAAGAAAATCAATGGAAAGCAAATAAAGAATGTTTCTGGACTCCTAATGATAATCACTCGTCAGAGCCGAATTTAAACAACGGACAAGACACTGATTCAGTCGAGGATACCCCGTCAATTTAAGAGAAAGTAAATTCGTCTTTGGGTAATTTTTGATTTTCTCATATTTCACAATTTTTGAAAATATTTTTGTGGCCAGGCGAAGTCTTTGTAAGTAAAACTTTATAATTTACTCGTGATAATTACCGTTTATTATGGAGAACTCCGAGTCTGTTATTTTTGAATTGTTTAAAATAATTGTTAACCAAGGCATGATGAAATGGTGCTGTTAATACTATCTTAGAAAATTATAAAATATGAATTATTTTTTCGTGCAATAAATACGTCAAATATCATTGTATCACAGTCCCAAATGTAAAGTCCAATTTTGATTATGACACTGGTACCGTTTAGTTTTTATTGATCAATTTGATTTTTAATTTGATTTTCAATGATTTAATTATTTTCATAGCTACGAATTAGTACTTTTGATCTAATTTCCATACGATTTTTTACCAACCCCTCATTTCATTACGATCTGACACTTTGAACAGACCAATTTTACAATTATGTTATTACAATTACTGTTACATCACAATTATTTCCACGCCGTCACATTTCATTAAAATTTTGGTCTGCTGTCTCGTTTCATAGATCAGTGAATTCCATTCCCATTGCTTAAATAATTAAAAGTCATATCCTCTTTCCAGTCCTCATAAAATTTAAAGCACCTCATTTGAAGAACAACTTGTATTTAAAAATAAATTAAACGGTTAAGATTGCTAGAAAATCGATCACAATATAAAATTGCATTTCTAATTCCTGACTATAGCTGCTCATTAGTAAGTATTAATATTAATTTTCTCCAGCAAACAATATTTGACTTACTTTCCTATGCTAATTTTTTGAGTATCGTGAGTTGAACACCAAAATGCAAAAAATAGTCATATACAAACTGGAGCTTAAAAAGGAAATTATTGCATATCGAACAGCAAAATCTAGTCTAGTAGTCTGGTCCTATCTATAAAAAATTTCATCAAATCATTAAAGACATAAACGACTAGTTCACTGCATTGCAATGCTTTACAAATTTAAGTTTAAAGAGGCACAACAATTCCTAAAATTATTATTCTATACTTAAATACTCAGAAAGAGAATTCTTAATTTTAAAATTAGTTCTAAGATTAGAAGCACAGGTACATTCAGGTCTATGACTGAGTGGTTGGTTAGTAGTAAGTGCGAGTAATTGATTAAATACTATACATTCTCGATTTTCATCAATCACAATCATTAATCCACCAATTAATTTCTGCAATCCGTGAGAGAACTTCTTCGTTTAGCCTTGGCAATGTGACTCGTGATGGCTAGAGCTCCTCCTTGGAGAAATCTAACAAAATTTTCTCCTACGACTGGGCCCAAAGCAAACAACCCTGGTTCTCGAACGCTCTCATGAGATGAAAAGTCAATTTCTATTGGATTTCTTTTGCAATCAATGGGTTTCCCAGGTTGAATACCAAGATTCTTTTCGATTTCACCGAGGAATGAGAGATCAGGGTGAGAACCGATGCAGATCACCATATAAGATACCTGAGAAGCAGAACAAAAAATTAGCAACAGAGTTTCGGGTATTATCATGAGTTAATTTTTAAATTTACCTTAACTACACCACAGCAGTTCGGCCCTGCCAACCGAACCCTTTTGTCAGCTAAAATTTCAACAATGACATGATTTTCCAATGCCTTATAAGATTCATAACCATTTGGATCCCCCATCATTTGGTAGACTTTGTGATACTCTGGATACATGTTTTCGGGTAATTGAGGGAAAATTAAATGGGGATCCTTAACAGAACGACGAAAGGCATTGAATGACGGGTACGGAATGAAATTTAGCTGCAATAATTGCATCCGCAGCAGAGAGCCCAGCTCCAACTACAAGGATTGGGTCAGACTTTTCGTTCAAATGTCCAGACATGATGAGTCTTTCCAAATCATTCAATGAATGCAAAACAAATGGAAGATTCTCTCCATGGACATTCAATACATTTGGTTCATCAGATGCCCCTGTTGCGAGCACAAGGTTACGAGTGAGATATGTAAACGGTTCAAAAAGCTTTGTGTCCTTCCTAAGCGTAACGCCCTTGACTTCCCATAGAGATCGGTTCCTAAGATTAAAAAATAAAATCAGTTAGTAAAATTATATAAAAGGATATTGATAATGAATTGAAAAATAAAATACTTACCTCCTAATTCTCTTTGGGTTTCGAGCAAGAGGAATTTTTGCTCCTGTTGCGAGCACAAGGTTACGAGTGAGATATGTAAACGGTTCAAAAAGCTTTGTGTCCTTCCTAAGTGTAACGCCCTTGACTTCCCATAGAGATCGGTTCCTAAGATTAAAAAAAAAAATCAGTTAGTAAAATTATATAAAAGGATATTGATAATGAATTGAAAAATAAAATACTTACCTCCTAATTCTCTTTGGGTTTCGAGCAAGAGGAATTTCACTGACAGTGTGTCTTCGCACACTTCGGTCTTCTTCTTCATCATTGGCGTCACCAGCTGCAGTGGCAGTATCACAGATCTCTGGAAGACTTTTATTTGGGACTCTTCGAACTTGTGTGACCATAGAGTCCCCTCGGAAATATTTTTCCAAATGATGTGCCCTCACATAGTCAATGTAATACTGGGCAACGGAAGATACAGAGGCTCGGGACTCTCTCGTGCACCTAGACTCTTGAGCTGCTGCCCATTCACGGAAATTCATTTGAGGCAATTCCATCCAACATCCTAGGCTAATTGTTAAAACACTTCCATCCATAGATTGCCATGCTCCGCCTGGAGCTCCTTGGCCAATCACAACGTGATTGACAGAATTCTCAGGTTTATAGTCCCAATCCAAAAGAGATGGGAGCTCAAGCCCCAAATCAGCTTGAGGGTGATTCAGAGTATCAAATAAAAGGGCAACAGGGTTCGCGGATCTGCCCTCTAACCCCTGTGAAAAAGAAAAATAGTTAATTTTAGCACGTGCAGATTTTTATTTTTTATGGCTTCTGACAACAATTCCCATTCATTGCATTATTTCTCCTTTCCTGTCAAATATTTGCGTCGCATATTTGTTTTCAGACTCAAAAAGTTAAAAGTCATCTAGATCATGACTTATTTGCATGACAATTTATGAAGTGATCCTATAACTCTAGAAAAAGTAGGCGAAAATAACAGTCTAATCAATAGAGTTATTTAATATCATTCAACTTTTAGAACGAAGCCTAAAATTAGCAACAACACAGGGCTCTTGTAGCAGCTGCAAAAATATACTAGTTCTGATTCTGTTCTGATGTCATATTAATTTGAAAGGAATGCAAGATACGTGAATTAGCCTTTTTCTGACCAAAGTGACCTCAAGTGTAGAGTCCAGCTTCAAATAACTGCGACGTTAGGAATTTTCTCTAAATTGAATCCAAGTTACGAAATATTTGGAGGAACGGCTTGTTTTTGTTATGTAAAACTTTGTACGTGTATCCAGTGCAGTTTTAACTCTTTATCTGGCCAGTCTTTAGCCGTGTAATTTCATGTGATGCACGACAGAGATTCATCGGGTACACGTGCAATAAATCCCCAGTTCAGTGCCTTAACAAATATTTTTATGAAAGTACTAATCAAAAGTTGCAAAATGGAGACCAATGATCATAATAATGTCTCTAAGGATGTGATATTTACAAGCACAAAATTTTTGAATTTTGACTTTCCCAAAAGCAAAACGAAATTTAGCTCAGAATGCGATTTTAGCACCTTCTTTGTACCCCTTGTACTTTTAGGCTAATCACAAAGGATCATACTACAGTAGCGAACAAATTAAAGTACGATTCCTGGACCAGATAAGACAATTTATTGTCCAACCAGCCCAACGAGAATTAAGTCAAGGTTAATGTTGAGGTTGTGGTTTTGGCTGAGACGAAAAAAAGGAAGCATTAGTATAGTATCAGTAAGAGCTTTCCAGGCAGAAATTTTGTGGTCTCAGATCTGTCTGTTCCGTTCTATACATTCGATTATCTCAAGTAAATCTGGACTTGGACCCTATGAGCCATAACTCTTGAGCAGAACTGGTCCAACTGTCGCCGGCATTCACCATAAAAAATGAAACTGCCGTGCCGATCAATAGTGTCATTATCAGACGAAGGAAAGAAATCAGACACCGTAGCGTACTGTATTAGTTACAGTTCAAAAGGCACATGCCTAGAAAGAATGTTATTAGCTAACTACAACATTTCCTTTCATTCTAACGAGAACGACAGACGTTTTCTTAATGTAAATGATTATGTAGCGAGAAGTTTTTTTTGCATGTGTTTCCTTCCAAGATCAGGCCAGGCAGGCGTTCAATGCATGATAAGAAAGAAGGATGTACGTTGTAAAGTACAGAATCCAGATTTATCCAGTGAGTTTTTGCAATGCATCGCAAAAACTGTTTACCCCTGCTTCCTTTCAATAAAATTGACGAGGGAAAGTTTTGTGAAGATCCCTGTATTCAAATATGCGAGAGAAAACACCTGATGCCACGGAAATAACCTTCTGAATGTTTGGAAATTATTCTAATTTTAAAACGATGATATTGAAATTTTACCTGTGACAGGAAAATCAAATCTTGTTCAACGATTGAGCTGGAACATCCAGCAGATTCACCTTCCTGTTGATTTTCCTTGTGGTTGCTGTGCCTATGAGCTTCGTTGCTGCTTTTGCTGAGAGAGGAGTCGATAATGAAGCATTTCATTCACACTTTCTCCTCCACCATTGTAATAAGGCCAATTTCCGGCAAGAAAATAAGAGAGAGCAATTCCAGACGGTCCATTCCCAATCACAACGACATCCTTGTACACTGATTCTCCAGAGTTATTATTGTTTGGAACTCCGACGTCTACTGGAGTTGGAGGTCCAAACTCATCTTGGGCTCGGATGGCAACCATGATTTTGCTTGTAATTTTTCACTTAACTTGTAATTTTTGTATTATTTTTTTATTCGTTTTTACATTCTCCTTTTCCTGAAATGGGACAAGAGAATAAAAGAAAATTAACTTTTTTGTTGAAAATCAAATCAATGTGGTGTTTCCCAGAGGAAAGTCAATTTATAAGTGAATGATTGTCTGGATAATTGACAGGTTTATATAGTAGAATAAATTAACGTCGGATTTATCTGATCTGAACTGGGACACAGGAGTGGATGGGCATGAATGAGCTGACAAAATCTGTTCTGTTCTGGCAGCTCAATTCTGCCAATCATGCACACCACACATTACAGAGTTCTTGACCTTATCCGGTAGCAACACTAATACTATGTGACTAACTTGATAGTACAACTTCTATAGTAGACGGCACGTTTTTATCACGACCCCAACTGACAACTTGATAAAACTCGTGAGTGTCGATTTATTGATAAATGCAAAAGCTAAAAGCAAAGGCAAAGGCAAAGGCAAGGTAGGCGGGCGGGCGGGTCATGATCCTAGAGTGACCTATTATACCTTTTTACGTCATTAAAACTAAAAATGACCTGACCTTAAACCTCAAGCTTAAAATGCAGACTAGTAAACAGAAAAAATAAAAAAGACGGCGACAGTGTCAATCAATCATTTCAAATTTTCATTCAAATTCACCTGGACTTTGAGCTGGGAAAATAAGCAAAGGTTAAATTGCTATTCCGATTTCACAATCTAATCCATGTCAATGCCAAAAATAATTACCATGGACTATCCTTAGCACGTGCGACTAAATTATTGTATGGAAATGGAAGGTATATGATTGCTATAATAATTCAATCTAAGGTTTAATAGAGCTATTATTGTAATTACTGCTTATGTAGAAGAGTATCGGCTCTTATTTAAAATCAATATTTTATAAATTACAAGCAAACCATTCGCCAAAATGCTAAAGAAAAGAGAAGAGACAAGTTTGTGTGATGTATGGCTAAAAATTGTCCACCTAATTCAAGGAGGGCAAATTCTCATTTTTCAGAACAATCAAATTAGCCGAGCCAAGAAAATCCTACTACGCTGGAAATTTTAGCCTTGAGAAAGCAAACAAATAACATTAAGGCAAAAATTGCATCATGCATCCAGCAAATGCTTTAACCTTGTTCAATAATATTTGCAGAGAGAGGAAATTTGACGATACGTTCAACTAGGCTGTTTACAATGTAAACAGATATATTCACGGGACTTTTCTTTCTTTGTTGAGATTTCTAAATCAAACAAAAATGTGACTACTGAGTAGTGCACTGCACTCATGCTGAAGGTCAAATGTCACCATTAGAATCTGTACTATCGAGTTTCATTTTCATTTTAATCGTATCGTGAATCATGAGAATCGTCCAACCTCCTCCAAGCCATCAATGCTCATTGGGATTGACTTTGGACCTTATCGTAGAATAGCAATGTAACATTCAATGTGTGTACGGTGATAAATTAATTAGATATGATGCACTAGTATTAGTTTAAGTCCAGACTTTGCCCTTATGGAAAATTAAATGTCATTAAACCCAGAAGAATTTAACACTAACAAGAAGGGAAATTAAGTATGCATGCAAATAAAGGAACCCAAGAAACAATTTTTTGCCAGCACCAATGCCACGCGCTTTAGCTACTAAAAATCGGTCAACCTTCTTCTTCCCTAATTCAATGAACCCAATTTCGATTTCCGTATGACATGACATGTTTTAGGATTGAGGACAAAAATCAAAACCGTACTTCCCCATTCTTGCTATGTATACTCTAATTAGAGAAACAAAGACACGAACCAAGTAGATCACCAATAAATCATTGCTTGCTTTTTGCTTGCATTTTGAACACATGCGATGCAATTTCCAGCCAAAATTGCGTGCAGGAAGCAAAAGAAAAGTTGGCTGGCTCGATGGCCTGTTGGCCTTGTCCATGCTGCTAACATTAAACGAAACTACAAAATTATTGCATCATTCGGCTTCAGTGCCAAAAGCTACTCAGGTTGACAGACGAAACGTCTGATCTGATACTACTATGAATGCAAAAACAAATTGCCAATGCCAAATTTTAGTTAGCTGTGTTTGAGGGTAATCCTAACTTCTAAAATTAGCGAATTGCACTCACTCTACACCAAAATGAGTCATACTCACCAAACACCGAATACCGACGCACCGAATTCGGACTGGCGTAAATCAAGTTACGTTATGATTACGTTTTAAGTTTCAGAGTCGGAGTTTTACTGTAGTCTCGAGGTCACGCTAGGCTCTAGCTTAACTTAGTCTTCCCCCTTGGGTTTAAGCGTATAATTAAAAACAACTGGTTCCTTCTGCTGGGAATGGGAATGTGGATTTTAATTTACTTTCTGAAGGACAAATAATACAGTCTTGTCTTATATACGAAAACCCTAAGGATAAACTAGCACAGATAATTAGGGTAAACAAAAGAAATTTTATCTCGGAAGGGGAAATGTGCATTGCATTGCTGTAATAACTAATTATCTAAGCTGTACTGTTCTCGTGGCTAACCAAAAACGGAAGGAAAGGTTTGATAATTAAATTTCCCGAATTTTCCATCTAATCACCTCGTCTCAGTTCATGGTCTTTCCAGCTAGGAATATAATTTTGGACTTTACCCTTTACTTTTACCAACTTATTTCCGCTCGCTTGGGTTTTCTGCCATGTCATATGCCGTGTAGAGTTACGTTTATGGAACGTTACTCAATTCAACCCAAGTTCTGAAAGTATTCTGATATCTCACTGGAAAAATATTAACTACTGCGATGCCAATTCTGACAGATTCCCATCAATCATCTTTATAAAGTTATTTCTTTCTTTCTTTTATTCTTGCAATTTCTCATTCTCGCTTTTTGCGTCAAAAAAAGAAAGGAACAAATTCACCAAAAGCGAAGTAAAGTGCAAAGTACACCTAAGGAATCAGATTACAAAAGAAAGCACCTTGGATTTTCTCAAGGGCGTAGCAAATGGGCAACTGAACTTCAACTTGATTTGGACAAAGTTTCGGTAGCTCCTGTTTGACTCACTCTACTCGGTTTAGGTAAAAAGGCGAGAGCGAGAGGAACAAAAGCCACTGAAATTCGGAGAAAGCAAAAGCAAGGATCTAGACATAAAGATACAGGACCAAGCTACGGATAAAATCGATTTTTGCTCCAATTATTTAAAGAAACTTTGTACTACCGCATCCCACTGTTCTGTAAATTGGCTGAGAAAGACCGTCACGAGAGCCACTACAGAATCTTATTTTGTACAGTCATATTATTAGCACTTGATTTCGATTGTTTACTGAGTACAAGGAACGGAAAGATACCATCCGTAAAAAATCTGGTACAAATTGCCAATCTTCCATAGCACTAGTCCGAAATCCCGATTCTACCTCAATAGTAAACTTATTGCGTAGGTTGCGTACGCAGAAGGACAAAGGAAACGAAATGACGCATTTTATCGGTACCTAAGATACCCGCCTGCCAATCCGTCACCCACTCCCGCCTGTTATAAATCCCTCATACCGAGAAATCTAATTTGGATATACATTTACACTTCAGACTAGTCTAACCCTTTATCGATCTTTGTAAAAGCAAGTATAAGTAAAGTGCTGAATTATTTAGTTTGTTTAAGGTTTAGAGCGGAGCTGAGGCTGACATTTTACGATGATGCCTGTCAAAAAGATGTGGGAAGGAAAACACTAGGGAAAGTCGTAAATGTCAAAATTAGACTAGACCTTACCCTACCCTTTTATCTATGATAGGAATGGACAAAGTGCGAATAATAAATTAATGAGTGAGATAACAAAGTACAAAGGGAGGAAGGAAGGTAATAATTTGTGGGAAGGTTAAAATCAAGGTCATTTTAACCCAGGTGCGGTGGGATGCCTAGTTAAATTAAGCTGCAATGCGGGAATTTTAATAGGGGCTGGCTGGAACTGGAACGCCTGGCCCCATACACGCAAATCCGGTATGAGAAAGTTGAATCGATAAACTTAATTATTTTGCGGTCATTTCGTCTAATGTGAAGCTAGTGCCATTTACCAGGCTCACCGGCATGATATGCTGCTCGCTTGATTGACTCGAAATTTTATAGCCATAGACAGACCTAGCCTTATATGATAATGTTATTTTAAATTTAAATTCATGTTTGTCAAATATATAGACTCCTTAGAACTTTGGTAAGCGTTCATCAAAGTATCATCAAAGTTATTTGACTCCTGAATTATTGAACGATGGGCAAGGCAGTAATTGTAAAGAGAATTTAAGAATAGCACATATAACGCGGTAGTCAGCCCAGGCAATATACTTTCTCTTGTGATATCGTATTACGTTCTCAGTATGAATAATGCATTAAGATATTTTTTCTGACAAAGTCCAAGCCAAGCCCTTCCGATAAATGAGTGGGAGCATAAGCTGCCCGTTACATTAACTCCAGCAAAGAATAACGAAAGGTCGCCAAGGGTCAATCAGGTCACCTACACCATAGCAATATATGACAAAAATACTTTTAGCTGGAAAGTAATTTATAACTCCAATAGAAAAGGAGGCATCAGAGAAAAAACTGTGGATGAACTTTAATTTGGTTGATTCATCATTTAATTGACTGACAACCGCCACCGCCTGACCTGCACTGACATAACATTTATTTCTGATGAACCACTCATAAACTATTTGATTAGATAAGGTAAATAATGAGTGCAAATTGCAGTAAAAGTTCAATAACAAACTCAAGTTATACTTGTGTATTGACGCATCAATAATAAATGACAACTCGTGACCGGCCGGTTGTATCTGCGAGCCTCATTTTCCAAAAATATGATTGGTGGTCACAAATTGCACCTTTTAGAATTCTCGTAGTATTGTCTAGCCCAAAATATCAAATATCATGCTTGTGAACGTAGTTCAAGTGTTAATTATCTATCCATGCCAGACTCATACATATTAAATACTTGTTGTTTGCCCTCCACTCTTATAGTTTATCCTGCTAAAACTAAAACTAAACCTTTCCATGGAAAGGTAATCATAGGACAGTAATAGCAATAGCGATGAATGAACCTTAATTGGCCTGGCCTTTGGATTTGGGAATTTATTCGTCTTATTTGTTTTCAGATAATGGACAGACGTCGAACGCACGTAATATTTAAGAGTTCATAGTGCGACAGCTGATTGAACAAACAGAATTTGGATGACGATGACACATCGTTCCACTTCTAAAAATATTGTGAGCTAATGACTTCTGGTTCTGGTTCTGATGGTCTTTAAGAATATTCTTATCTGAGTGACATGACAGACTTTAATAATTTCACATTGAGCATGGACTTGGACGAGACAGACACAGACAGAGACAAATGTACACAATTTCTAAAAATACGACAAAACTGCTAATAGCTGGAATAATATTTGACAGAGACATTTGAACAAATAACATGCACCCATCCCACGAGCACGCCAAGATCGCATCAACAAAATCTTTGGCCAGAATTCCGACAGGAGAAGTTGTATGGGTGTGTAAATAAATTAAAAATACAACCTTGAAAAGAATGTGAAGTTAGTTTAGTGAATAATACAAATAAGGCTAATTTTAAAATACTTATAATAATTAAAACGTGACTGTCAATACGAAGTTTACGTAAAATAATTTGGAAATTTTAACAGCGAGAAGCACTTTGCGTGCTTCCCTTGTCAGCCGTACTAAAATCTGATGACATATTACATTAATACCGAATCTTTCTAGAATTCTGATTCTGGTATTCTGAACGATATGACTCCTTACCCGAGTTAAATGTAGGTGGACAAATGTTCATGAAACTTGGAGGTACGGAAGGAATAAATCGTTTTAACATTCACCTGTGCCTGACAGGTGTCAAAATCTCTTGCCAAGTTGAACTCAGTAGTCCTTGCGGAATTAAAATCGATATGTACTATGTACCTGTATATATGTATGCGAAAATAAATTCAGTATTTACCCTATGCTCAGCCTTATAAAATGTTTGCCTTTGCTGTGGAGTAGCTAAAATTGAACTCAAGCTATAAATTAATATTAATATAAAATTGAGACTCCTGTCTATCAAAAATTCCTGCTAGCAGTAATGAATTGCGAACCTATTAAAATATTCCCAGAATTGTTGTGCCATCAATTAAAATGAAATATACAAGATGTGTGTACTGGCTTTGATGAATGCGGATATGAATAGTAAATATTGATCCATCCTTCCTACATAATAATATTTTGCAAAAAATTACCTGGTATTTCTCGTTGTAGTTCTTCACAACCTTTAGTAATATTGCAATGCAAGCGATTTCAGATAAAACCACTTTACTGGGGAATTAATTTGTGAATGCAAGTACAAACTTCACAATTAGAGAGGAGGGAAGAATAAAAATTTCAAATGGGAATAGCGTTCAGCGTTCACCAAGCCGACACCAGACGAGACGAGGCCAGAGCACAGGAAAGAGTAGATTGAGACTAGGACTAGGACTGCACTGGAGCGTGGTTTTTGCACAACTGTCGGATTCCACTATGACATTTTGCTTTTCACCGGAATACCCGCCGACGACGATGCAAGGGGAAGGCTGGCTCGGGCGGGGTGGTGGTTATGGTAGAGGTGCTGGAATGAGTCGAAGCTTTTGGCAAGCTCCCAAAACTAGACGACCTAGACAAAAGTACAAGTACAACTACCATATAAATCTGCCAGTTTTCTCCAGCCTACTCCTTTAATATGTCCAGAGTTTTTGCAATAACACATACATGGGGGTTTCTTCCAGCGCTCGGCTCGAATCTTGTCTTCCCCAACAAACCACATCACGTCGGAACTTGCGACGTATACATAGGAATATGGTATGGCAGTGCTAATGCTTATGCCACAAGCCAGACACATACTCTAACGATATTTGCGAATGTGAATTTATGTGCAAATACAATGAAAACCATTCGGGGGTCCAAATTCATTATTTTGAGACATGGGGTTCCATTCCATCCATATTACAAAATACAATGGTATAGTTTTGGTGTTCATACTACTTCTGACGTCTTTCTTTTATAAATTTGAATTATAACCAAATTCAGGTGCGCTTTCTCCTGAACAGATTATACGCAGATAGAGGACACAGAAAAGTTCTTTTTCCTCTTTGTTTGGTTTTGTTTGAACTGTATGTGCGTCAACGAAAACTTTTGCACAACTTTTACTATTTAATCAAATGACAGCACTATTTGCTATTTTCGTCTTTCAAAGGGAAATTTAATATGGCTAAACTTAATCTATACAAAGTCCAAAGTTTCCGTAGATCAACATATACCACAAAACAGAATTAAAATTAATTGTTATCGCTACTTCTACTTTAGTATGCGGGTTACGGGTTCTCCAGAGATTATTTATGATCCTTCCTATTCCCATTGTATTAGAGTTGAGGCAAAGCAAGGCTTCTGTTTTGTATCCGGTTGTCTGCCACTTTTCTATTTGGATTTGGATTTGCATGTGTGCAATTTAGTACTGCACAATGCCAGCACGTGCAGCACCCATGCAAATAATATTTAATAATACAACGGGACCAGCTGTACAGAATCTACTATAAATTATGTATCTGGAATTATATTTGGAGAATGATTGTTGCAAATAATAAGATTGCGCATGGCTAGACTCAGATTAATGAATGAATTGGCCAATGACGTTCATCATTAGCCAACTTTTAATGACTATCAATTTGAACCCGAAATAGATATGCATGCATAAATAATCCTTATCCGATATAAAATGTCGATACAACTCTTGGACGACTTTCTTCGGATTTAATGAGGAAAGTTTTGTCTTTTTGCGCAAAATAGGTTAAATTACCGAATTATTAATAATCATCCAAGTTTTGGTTGTTTGCAAATACAAAAATAGAATATTGAAATATTTTCACTTCGGCGAACATCTTTAGCCCAAAAACACAACCGAATCGACTTGCCAGTCAGGGTTAATTGAAATTTCAAGTCAACTCAAGAAATTTCGTAACTCTTTGTATTTTTGTAATTCATTCATGAAATTTGCTTATGCCCTACTTTCTTTATTGGATCTTAACCAAACGTAATGCGTATATGTCGTAATGATATCGTTTGCGTTTTTTAGTAAACACAGTAACACAAATCGGTTCAAATCAGTTCAATAAACTGCAAATGGTTCAGTAAAATTCCATAAAATTTGCCCGGAAAATTTTTACCAGTCAAAGCTAACTTTCTTTTTAATTTTTGGAATGATTATAACCCATACTACATTAACTTGGAGAAATGTAATTTCCAATAATAATTCCAATAATTAATACTAGAAATTCTATTGTCCAAATTCTGTTCTTATGCATTCGATTTCAACCTTGTAATTTTTATTTTCTCAGCCAGCCAAACTGGTACAAACGTGGAGAAACGGCTTGTAAAAATGAATCCGGGTTAAACCAATCTGAATACAATAAAACACATTCATGAAGTAGTCACTACCAAGAGAGGTTCAAAATTTTCCATTGACCTAGAATGCAATCCATTCCAATGGCACCCAAAAGATTATGTCAAAATGACGCAATGTTAATTCTCTTAACACACTCATACCGAGTCTCATCACTCTTCTTAAGACCAGAATTATCTAACACTACTAAATTGAAAGTTTTACACAAATCTTCAGTGTCCTCGTAATGTTATTTGCTTATCATGCATGTCTTCCCAAATTATTCATTTTGTTCAGGGTTACTCTTAGATGTGTCATCCCCTCGCCTCTCGCCGGTGTCATTCTTAGCTTAACCATTTTTCACATTAACTCATTTGCTCTTCTTAATGAGTTCGTGTAAAAGAATTTTACAGTAATTTGCCAAGTACAAGGAAACAGGGCATAATATGAAAATAGACCAGTCGGACAAACATGCTGCAATCAAGTTCTAGCTTTAGCGTTCCGTGAAAATTAAATCTTCAGAATTTTCCTTAACGAATTCGTAGATTTCTACAACTGCCAATTTATAAAAATTCCCCATTTGTTAGTTTTAGCATTAAGATAGCCCAACAGTATATGTGGAAAATTCTCATTATCCTGACTCGAAATAAAGACATTAAAAAATGTTTCAGCAAACATTCCTTTAGCTAGGTCATCGCTCAACTAAAGAAAGAACATAAATTAAATTTACGCCACTTTAACTAATTTCTTGCACTTTTATTGTGCAGAGACACGAAAAATACTATTTTCAACAATATTAAACTAGCAAAACACGCTAGTGTTTGAGAAAATCACTAGTAGTTTAAATAGTGCAAAACGAAAGGAACTTTAATGTCAATGTAGTCGTACAATGCAACAACAGCAGTTAAAGCAGTGTGTAGATATAAATAATATAAACCCAACAAAATCATTGGTCTATTAAAATCTGATTCATGTTTAATGGCAAGAGAATATTGATTGAACTTAAATTTTGAAGTCCTACATGAAAAATTAAAAAAAAAATTACATTTGACTCACGAAAAGCAGGAATTTAACGCCAGGATCAATTGGATGATCAGTCAATAGCAAAACTTTCTTTATTACAAACGTAGTCATACATTGTGATTTTGAACAGAGCTAGCTGGATTTCCTTGAGACTAAAGGCTAGACGTAGAACACTTGACAAAAGATTCTACTTTTGAACTACAGCAAGAATGTCATGCTCTCTGTAAATGAAGAGCTCATTGTTATCAATCTCCACTTTTGTGCCACCGTATTCTGGGAGTATGACTGTGTCTCCCACTTTCACTGCAACTGGAACATTTTCTCCTTTCTGCAAATAAATACAAAATTGAAATCAATTTCTTAATTCCTACAGTAGTTTGAACATTGTTGTTAAAATGT
>WJEZ01001109.1:0-19792 GCA_009869925.1 Thalassaphorura encarpata | reverse complement strand
AGAGTGTCACACAGGGGAAGCCGACATAGACATTGTAAAATTCTTAGGACAGGCGAGGCGAGTATCAAACATTAATGGTTGAGTAATTAAAAGATGAGAAAGGCCAAGACTGAAACCGCCGTCGTCATGTCTTGCTTTAAGCGCTGCTCTGATCTGCCCTCTTATCTCCCAACATTAAAATAACAAAATCTGCTCTGGTTTTTAACAATGACAATGACAAAAATCAAATCAGCATCAATGCATAAAAATCTGTAATGCATTGCTCCTACTACCTTAGATAACTCGTTGGCCCTAGTTATGGTAATGGCAATACTGCCAATGCCAGTCAAGCCAAGTCAAATCAAAAGAATAAAACGGGACTTTAAACTAAACCCTTTGTAAAGTATTTAAGGAGTCTTGAATCTCAATCAGAGAGTGATCGAATGATTTAAAGATTCGCAATTGCTGATGCTAATAATAATAAATCCATGCCTGCCTGCTCGAATTTACTGTTAACTAAAAAACTACCCATGTCTATACTTATGCATGCCAAAGAGAATTTTTTCTTACCTTCAATTGTTCCAAAACAGCTTGACATTGATGGGTGGCTCCTATTCCTTTATTGATCCCATTGCTGCTGCTGCTGCTGATTCCTCCGGACATTCCTATTCCTGGTGACGAAGAAGAAGAAGGCGGCAAAGCCAAGGAGTCATCGATTGACACGACGAGCCTCTCAAAGCCTCCGTTTATCTTGGTCACGAAGGAAGAAGCCGATGACAGATGATGAGAAGAAATCATGATCAGCACGACGAAGACGAAGCTTACTGTATCTTGTCATTTTCATTGTTCGTCAATTTTTCTGCGGTTATTTGTTAACAATTAACTTTTCTCAGTCACAAGTCACTTATCATAATGAGCAAGTATTTCTCACAGTCACTCATTGGCTGGTTGGTCAATTCCAATTTTATCTGGGTGATTCGCCAAATTATCAGCCGGTTTAGTTAGAATTTCGAAGAAATATATTCCAGTTTTAGCAGGTAGATTTTCACAAGTTCCGCTTAAAATTGCAGTAAGCAAGGCAAATTACAGTACTAGAGATTTCTTCAGCGCAGACACAATATTCGCTTATAATTAAAGGTTAGAAAATCCGGTCAATGTCTACTCTGGGTTAGGTTAGACACTTCAAATATTGAGCACTTCTTCCGAAAATGCCGGCAGACGTCAGACACCTTTTCCTAGAGTTTTTCTCAGAACTTGGGCCAGTCGAGTCAATATTGAATGAATCTCCTGAGTTTCTTAGTCCCTAATTATGTTTCTGGGCAAAAGATAATTGATGACCTTTTGCTTTCCGTGCTTTGCTGGTTTTTCCTCAAATTTCACTTGACTTTGGACTAAACTTTTTCTGTCCGTTCCGTCAGTCACTTGACACAATCTTGTCTTGTATTTTAAGATGCGTGCGTAACATGTGTAATTCGGCTCAACTGCACGCACTGCACTGGACTGGTGTCCGTTACATTACTTGAAAATTCAGTGTTTCCGGTTGCCGGTCCTCAGACAGACGAGACGAAGACCCTTCCGTTTCCCTTTTAGTTCCCTTATTGATGAGCTTTTAAAATTTTTGGACGAACAAGTGATGAACACATTAGCTCAGGCAGCCGGGTAGAAGTCAACTTGGGTGGAACGAAGAACTAAATCACCCGGTTTTTGGCTTCGGATGAATGACTTCGGTTTTATGAGAAAAACGAAACAAGTGTTCAAGATGTTTCTGGCTAATGAGGAACAAGGTGGTATTTTGTTCAAACGACTGTAAAAAAAATTCTAAAATGTAAAATGTACTTAAAGAATGAATGAGTTCAACGTGTTTTCGGTGGATCCACAGACAGACACAGACCTTCCCTTAGCAAAGTCGAACGAAGACTGAAAAAGAATTGACAAGGAGTTTTGGTCTTGGGTTGTAACGACGACGGCGAAGGATGGGATCGCATCGCAGCAACAACTCCTCAAGAAAAAAATCCCTTGGAGCAAAACCGGCCCAAGACTAGAGTCTTACCTGAGTAAAATTCAAGGCATTGTTGTGCCGTTGTGCGTACGTACGTTGATGTCGATATGAACATTACACTACACTACATTGTACGTAATTATTCTATTTCTTGGCTACTATATGCGTTATGCTACAGTTTTGAATCATTACATTTTTCTGTGTAATCGATTAATCCCTGGAAATACACAAAATATTACAAAGGCTAGGCTTTGATTCTGACCTTATAAAACTATAGCTTATAAAACTTCAACTGGAGTTAATCCGTTACCATATTACAAAAATACATACTACTCAAAGCCAAGGTTGAATTGAGTTGAGTTGTGACAATTCTGTGAAATAAATGCAATGCAAAGCTGGCTTTACCATGAAATGGAAAAATACTTGGAAAATAATATGGTCTGGTTTGTGAATACTGAATTCAGAAAGCAAGAAGTTATTAGATTTGAAATTACTCAAATATGCATCTAATCTAATCAGCAAATCAAATGAGGCTAAAAGGAATCCGGATGATAAAGCAATAGGCACAAAATTAGCCAATATATGGAAGATCTGAATGGTTTTGATATGTCCAATTAATGTTCTCATTATCCTCAAACTAGTCTTGTGCAAGAACATGACCTAATCTGAATCATTTCCCGAGTTGACAGCCAAGAGTCAGGACATTCAGAACAGAAATTCCTTGATTCCTAATTAGACGAAAAAATTGTCACCAAAATATCATTCCGCATGTCACAGCCACAAACGTAGCATTGCCGCATGACAAAGACAATGACAAGGAAGATATTATTGTGTCAAACTGTAAACATGATTTTTGATCGATCAAATGAAGAGATTTGATGAGTGCAAATCAAATCAAGTCAAGTAACTTTAGTCAGCCACGTCAAGTCAGGTCAGAATTTATACCATGTTTGATGTTTGTTTTTCAATCCTTGCATTTCCTGAATTGCTTGCGAATTACTCACTAATAACTGAAAACTGGCATTGCCATTCTGTCCCTGCCTTACCTCACCTTACATACATATCCATTTCATTTCCATAGCCTCATAAAATTTCATTGTAGGAACGACCATCCCATTCCAATTCCCATTCCATAGGAAGGAGATGGGTATAAACAAACAATTAATTAAATCAAGTGGAGACGTTAACTCCTACGTACTAACGTTAGGAGGATCATTTTTTATTCTTCTGTTTCTTTTTACCTGGTGTAGTGCAGTGCAACATTTCATTTCAAGAGCCAAGCCAAAACCACACCACGCTCTGCAGCACACACTTGTCTTGTTCTTCTTGTACTCAAGTCCAATAATGAAACTATAAATTACTCACAACTACAACTACAGCCCAAGACTTGACTGCAGCATTGTCCACTGAACCCTCTGCCTATCTTCGGCTTGACACTCTCAACCCTTTCCTTTCCTTATGTATTCAATTCAATCGTTAATATAGTCATACATTACTTTATAATGTCCATAGTCTAGTCCATGTGGTCGGTTCGTCTTTAGTTTACATTACAAACGCAATTTTATTGTCAACTTACTTACAATATGGCTTGGCTAGGCTAAAGCTAAGCAATTTCAATTGTTGCAAAATATATGTAATGGCGGAGAGTAAAAAAAGTTGACGCGACGGGTGGGTGATAAGAACAACTTTAACCGGTTCATTAATTTACGACGGACGGACGAACGGACAGGGACAGGCTAGAATTTTATCTCTGGTTTTTTGGGAGAACAGAAATCTTCTTGGCTTGGGTGCAGATGCAGAAATCTATCTGAGACTTCAAACTTCAACCAACATTTTAGTATTTTAGCATTCTAATTAAACAAACGGGTATTATGGAGCTAAAGGCTTACAGGATCAGTCAGTCTCAGATCCAATCGCTATGGGCTTAATCCGCATTCCTTTTTACATGTTAATTACACATGAGTGCATTTGCAGTATGCCCTAAGTTAAGGTTCATTAATTCATTAGTTGAATTGTCATTGTCATCGGAGGCGCAATCCTTGCCGCACCTTGAATCATCCATCCAAAAGTGTCATAAAATCCGGCTTGGTCAGATATGACCAACGCTTGCTTAATTGGTGGTAAACATGGATTTTTAAAGAAATTCTTGAGAGATGTAATTGGAGGGATAGAAAAATGTGGAAGGGTAAGAGAAACACCAGACGTTTATCTGAATCCTAAGTGCACCTGAAAAATTACCCAATCAAATTAAATTTTTAATTTACTAGCCGAAAGCTCCGAATTTTCTCTACTCTACGCACAGTCGTCTCGACGTGATCGCGGTGGGTTATTTAGTAAAACTAACGCATACGCACTGAGCACATATATTACAAGCGTCTCCGACACTTCGTTAGCTAAAGGGGTTAAACCCATGTGCGTAAGCTTATCTAGTCTGATTAATAAACATAATTCTCATTAAAATTCATTTTCTCAAGAACCCGATTAATTTGAACAGCTTCAGTGTTTTTTCTCGGAGCCATAATCTTGAGAAGAATCATAATTGGGTCCATTCCACGCATCAACATCAGAAGTAAAAAGTAAAACGTGATCATGTTTCATCCGTAAAATCCAGTAGCTGGTCTCTGCATGATGTGCTCATTGAACTCATTGAATTGAGGACTGGGAACGTAAAGGCAGTGATTTAAATCTTTCACAAGCCACACCACCGCAGACACAGCCAAAGCCACAGCCAGATGGAAGGAAAAAAAGTTCGATTTAATTTCAAACTGATCATTCCGATCACCTAATGCATGAACAATGAGGCAGATGTTTGTCTGAAGACGAAAAAAGTGTAAGCAAACCAATATTTCACAAGCCACACCACCGCAGACACAGCCAAAGCCACAGCCAGATGGAAAGAAAAAAAGTTCGATTTAATTTCAAACTGATCATTCCGATCACCTAATGCATGAACAATGAGGCAGATGTTTGTCTGAAGACGAAAAAAGTGTAAGCAAACCAATAGGAAGGCAAAGTTACTGCAGTGCAGCACATTTGTGCATAATTTTATAATCCTAATCAAGAATGCTCTGAATGCATAATGTGTAGCCCTCCTGTATCAAGTTTGGAAAGATACATCATGGTAATTATGAGGGATCGGTTCCTGAGCTGAGTAAGCTGAACTGTGTAGGAAGATCATCAATGGGTTTTGTGTTCGGACTAAAACTATGAGTCAGTGGCGCAGGCAGCCAATGACTGCGTCTATTAACTAATTTCAGGACGCTTAAAAAGTAAAAATTTTGGAAGAAATTTTTTCAAAAACCTCTTTAGTTTATATGATTTTGAATTTGCAAAGTAAATATATTAAAACACTACTTTTTTCCGATATGTTTTTAAATTATCTGTCTAGGGAAAATCTGAATTTATTGAGAAACTTAATTTTCTAATTTAAATTTTCATGTTTGAGTTAAATTGAACCCCTCTTCAAATATACCCCAAAAATCAGCTACAACGCCAGCTTGGATTCCGCCATATTGGATTTATGCATGATTTTGCTTTGGGTCTGGTAGATATTAACACCAAGATTGGGATTAGTGTTGCTAGCCCATGGACAATGAAAATGATCAATGATCATTCAACTCTCGCCTCCGCAATCAATTCTCTATCCACCTATATTTACATTACACATTACGAGACTACAAGGACCGTATCAAATGGGATGAGATCAGATGATGGGATTATTGTCTCCTGCTCTTTCTTATTGCTTTTGCTTCCTTATAGCTCCATTTGCATTTCATTTCATATTCATTATCATGCATGTGTAGTTGAATCCAATCCAGTTCAGCTCCCTTTGTGGTGGTAGCTGTTCAACACTGTACTTATTCGCCATTAAACTTATTACTCGTTTGTTAACACCTTTAATTAATTTGTTTGTGCATATTTACATTAGCATTTAGATGTGTTTTGTCCCTGTGAACAGAAGGTGCAGCCTAGAGTTATTTGATACGCGAGTTCGCTACAGGGAATTGTCAGGTCAAGTTGAACTGTAGAATTTTTTTCTAGCTATAGATACTTTATTGGGCGATTTAGCTTGAATTTTCCTATAATTTTCTCAGATACAGGTCTACTGCTACCTCGGTCATTGAATGTTAAGATTTCAAAAAAATTACAAAGAAATTCAAGTGTAGAGTTGATATTGGCACTCCCGAATTTACTTCAGTAGAAAATGCCATAAGGGACTTCAATACCCTTGTGGCATGGCATGGCTGTTGTACTTGTCATTGTTCAATTTAAAATTAAGAACTTTATTCTCCGCCAATTATGACTTTCGGCAGACAAGTATGGTTGTTTTTTTCTGACATTTTCCGGACGCTTAACTCCTGAAGTTGTCTGATGTTTTCCTTCAAGTCAGACTCAGAGTCAAAGTCAAAGTCATTATAAGTTCAACCGGAATCTAAATGGGTGTGAATAAAACTTAAACGGATAATATTGTTGCTAGCAGTGCAGTGCAGAAGAACCGCCGGGGTTTTTTGAAGCATTATTGCATAAAGTTGTATATTTTCCTGCTCGACACACACAAACACAGTTCAGCCGACGACCGCGCCAAACGATGCAGTCTTGCATACAAATTCGACCACAAGATTATTTGGGAGATGGACAGACGGACGGACGGATGGGAGAACATGCAAATGCAATGCAATGAAACAATAAAGTCCATTAGAAGGAATTCAGTCAACTAAACACTAATCACCAGTTGTTGCCTATAATCCTGTAATCAGTAACCATAGCGATGGAAAACTTGGGCATCTCAAGTAAATTCAAGGGATTAAATTAGGGTCTATGACGCAGGCAATGGCTTCTGGTGATCCTGTTCCCTGAATTGTGAATTCTGATCCTGATCCTGGTACGAATGATTTCTCTGGACCTGGAGCATTAACGAATCTTATACTGTACCATTCAAACACATCACACATGGAATAATTATTTTAAAGCCGGCAACGCGTGTATAAGGATTTGTTGGTCTCCTGGGGCAATTTTTGCTAAAAGAATGAAAGGCAAAACTCAAATAATTAAATTCATAAGAGATTTGATGGGATGTCCGTCAGTCGGGAGCTTAAATCGAAGCTCTAAAATAATTTATCTACTATTATCTTCTTACAATTTTTAAAAAATTATCTCAAAATCGTCCGGCAGAATATTAGTTTTTTAAGTAATTTCGAACTAATGTCAACTTTTACGAGACAATTCAAGTTCCTTGCTCAAAGGCAACATTCAAGAGAAAATATTTCTAGACGGCTGGAACATACAAGAGAATTTAATTTGAATCAAGTTGCAGAAGCTTGGATTACATTTACATTGGTGGCATTCTCCTGAATTTTACATTCTGGGAAGCATTGTTGTTTTGTACCTGGTGGCATGTACGCGTAGAATGAATAAGAATGAGAGCAACCTGAGGAAGAAGAAGAAAGTCAAGATAATTAGAACTTGTTTTTAAAGCTTGAAGGCAAAGGGAATAAATGTTGAATAATCCATTCCTGCCCCCTTAAATGCGTGTGATGCTCTGGAGTCCAAGTCCAATAAGGCTTGAAGGCAAAGGGAATAAATGTTGAATAATCCATTCCTGCCCCCTTAAATGCGTGTGATGCTCTGGAGTCCAAGTCCAAGATAAAAAAATTGAATCAGTTCGGTTGTTGTTTCTCCTGTCTGCCGCTCCTTCACAACAATGAAGAATGAAGTCAAACCATCAGCAACAAACAGCCAGCATTATTGGCCAACACAACTACGGCCGGATAATTTTTTTCCAAGACAACATCTCCGGTCTCAGAATTTTCCCATGAGGAGGTTGGTTGCAAATGCGAATAAAATTAGAGCATAGGGTAATGCACACATAAAAACTAATCTAGGTACTTTTATCTTGGACGAATAAATACAAGGGCAGTAATTACGAAGACTGGAGGCGGAATTAAGACTTTTCTTAGAAATTTTTATTAATACATTAAAAAAAATTAAATTCTTTAATAGGAGGAAATTTGCAAAACTGACTGGTAATTAAACAGCTGTATTTAATTACGCATGTGCGAATCTAATCTATTTATTAATTTGTAAGTGCACTGCTCAAGCATCAAGATAAAATAATTTTTACGTGTGAGAAAATCTCCCGAGTTCTGTAAAGTTTACACGTATAAATAAAAACCTTGTTGACATTTATGACCACAAATTCTTTAATTGGATTATGCACAACGTAAACTAGCCAAGACATTTGGTCATTGCAATAAAATATTTTATTCTCTTCTGTATCTTTTTTAGGCCCAATGCAATTACATCGGGTAGAATTACATAAAATTACTAACCCGACCCCTATGTATGTCATAAGAATATCAAATCAAAATATGAATGATTAATTGGTTAGCCCAACCCAGTTCTTTCCATTAGACCAAAGATTCGCCTGATTTTGAAATCTAGAACAAGAGATTGAAATCGGTTCACATCAATATCTTTCACTCACAAGGGAAAAAAGAGGTTGGCTGATGGCTGAGTGTCTAATCGCACCGTACAGCTACAGCTTAAAGTTTCAGCCTAGTTCATAAAAAATTAAACGAATAAATGATGAAACAAAAAGATGCCCTCCACAAAATATTATGGTCCAGTTTTTTTGACCCGAATGCGAATGGCCTGGCCTGGCGTTCCTGTTGTTCACTCACACCGATACTACTGCATTTCTTCAAGGGTTGAGGAGCGGTGCAATGCAACTAGTGGTTAGTAGTAAGCTAAGCTGTTATTTTACATAACAGGTGAGTGAGTGTCTGTGTTTCAAACTAAACTGGATCTATTTATCTTTTAAATCAATGAATAATCTTTGCTAAACCTAAGCTAAGCTCCTGTTCCAACTCTACGTGTTATTCTTTTCCGTTCACCTGACATGATTGGCTTTAGCTTTAGGCTGTATCCAGAAATTCAAAACATTTTAAAGGAATTCGGTCCGGGCATTTTTTGGTCTCGTGTACTTTTTCTCGAAATTTTTTTCATGAAATCTGAATCATCAATTACATTAACCTCAATAGAATTTAATTACTACAAACAAAATTTCCTTAGAAAACCAGAAATAAAAACTTGAACAGTTATGCTTAATTAAAGCTCATCACTTCCCGATTAATTAAAAAATCATTTCCGTTATTTATTTTTTTATTCAAACTTTTCGTAAGGATATTAATTGCTAACAATTAAATCAATTTCTTTAATCAATAATATTAGAACGACTGTGGAAAGGTTATTGATTACAGTATTTAATAAAAAATTAATTACACAGATGATTAAGTAATAATAATTGGGTAGTACACTAAACAAATAACGTAATACGTAACATGAGGGTTGCATTAAAGACTGCTTGATCTGACTTGCATCTGCATGAAAGAAAAGAAAATTGAATAGTATTATTTAGAGTATACGACGACTACGACGACTACCCTTGTAGAATATTAATGAAGGAGTAGTAGCCATATATTTTACCAATAATATTAATTGCTCCTTTTATTTGCAGGTTTTTCAGGAGTGGCCAGTGGCGATTGGTGATCGTTAAGTTTTGCTGATCGTTCAGCCAGGTGCGTCCTTGCGGTAATGGCGCATCTGCATGTTTGTTTAATTACAAGCAAAGCACTTGCACTGCTTATGCAAATGAAATGAAAGCATTTTCACTTGTTAATAATAATTAAGGGGCTTAAAACCAAACCACGCAACGCTATGGAAGAAAGAAAGATTAAAAACTAAGGAACACTACTACAAAAGTGCGTGTGCGTGCAAGACTAGACTCTGTGTCCGTCGTGCGTGTTCCACTGCACTTGAGACTCAAGTTTAAGTAAACACGCTAAGAGCAAAAGTTTCATTTTACAAGAAAACTGTCAATTTTTCAAAGCAATGCAGGGCAGAGCAGCAAAGTGTTTCAGTTTACTTTCGATTTCAGGAGAAAAACGAAACGAACTGACCATTTCCTTTGTTTTGCTTTTTAAAGTAGCCTCTTGGCTTGACCGGCATTGCTGATCCCAGAGACCCAAGCAGCACGCAAACACTCAAAAAGTAAATAAGCCCCATCGTTTACTACTTCCACTTGTCTAGAATTACTGGTCCGAAATTAAAATTTAAAACGAAATTAGAGCTGAGCAGACAGAAAGAGGACATTTTTTGCGTGTTTGGCAAATTGCTATGTATTTTTTAACGTTTTAGTTTGATCCCGTATCCCTTTCCCACATATTAGACTGGATTTCATGTTAGTCAGGGGCCCTTAAGTTGAAATGGGTAATTGGGTCCAATTTGCCAAAAACCCAAAGATCTCGGTTCTGGGAACTCTGCAAAAGAAAATTCAAGAACATCCGTCTAGATCTCAATTTAGTCGATTTTCACAAAGTCAAAGTTAGTACTACTTAAACTTACACGAATCTTCTAAAATTTTACTGTGAGAAAATAAATAGTAATTGAATCTCTCTGGCGCATAATTCCTGGAATTAGATTGCACAATATTGCGAAAAACGTATTTTGAGTACCACAACCACTACTGGACAAAATACGTTTTTCCTTGTGAATTTAAGCTTAATCTCAAATATGACCTTCAACTTTATTTCAATTCAGCGAACCGAGGTTTCCGGCTGAGTCACATCTCATAATGAATGACACCTCTAGCACCACCCCAGCAGGCAGGCAAGCAATACTCTCAGCCAGCCAGCACCTTTACGTCAAATTAAGACGCTCAGACGCCAGACATGGACGTGTTGAGTCAAAGAAAGAATAAGAATACAAAGAAACTTTTTTAGTGTGAATTGAAGTAAAATCGGAAATCCGATTGCATGATAAGGCTCATTCATTCCCTCATTGTTGAATCACACTAGGCAACAATACACGTGCATTAGTCTCCTAATACCTGCCTGGCCTGAACCTGGGAATACTAAAGAGCCTTCAGACCTACCCACAGAACAGATCGTTCCCTCAAGATTAAACGGATTTTACTTTTTGTGGCTTCTCGAATTATATCAAAGTGCAAGCAGCCAGCGAATTCATAATCGTTCGTAATAATACAAAGAAAACCTAAAATTGTGGGTCCTATCACTCCACCTTCTTTTTCCGCTCCGTTACGTGATTCTCGTGGATTTTTTGGGACTCTGTCGACTTTTTTTATATTTTTGTTTCATTCCTTCGGAGAAAATGCTTAGCTCGCTCGCGGCAGTTCATACAGTTCCGTTCAGAAACATTACCTTACCTTGCGGCCTAAGGCTGGCTGGCTGGACGGATAATCACTAAAAACTCTTGAACATGGCTATGACTTCTTCCAACTTACTCATCCCCGTACCCTATTATTAAATCCTTTGCTATAATTATAATTATTGTAGCAAGCAAGCAGGAGCATTCCCATTAAACCCAGTCTCAGTCCGGTTCCGTCCACTGTGCTGTGTGACGATGACGAACTGAACTGGGTGAGGTGAGCACGTAAGAGCAACTAGTCCAGTTTCGACAGACGAGTAACTTATCATGCCCTTTAGCACCTAAAACCAGCCGAGAGACAATTATTCAGTTTATCATTCACTCACTCCAGAGCAAAGCAGAGCAGCACAATAATTAGACGTTTTGTGTTTGGACATAGAGAATGGGAAACGAACGAACGGGAAAACAATGCATGCAAATGCAAGTAGTAATTGGGCACCCTGAGATTTGTGAAGAAGATCATTTGTCTCAACGTTTAGAGCATAGGGTTGGTTGGATGGATTGATGAATTCTATTGTGTTTTCAGATTCAAATTAACAGGGTTGAGGACCTCTGCTCTTCTTTGGGAAAATAATCGGGAAGTTAGCTGCAATCGTATACGAAACAACAAGTGACTACCGGAATGCAATAAATATCATTCAAATTAATCCAGATTTTAAAATTCCAAGGGAAATTAATAACCCAACTAATTAACTCAGTTGCACTTGACGCTAGTTTTGGTTGCAAATTGTCTTTCTTCTCAAAAATAGCATTTAATGCCGATTTTTAAAAGGTAACGTGTCAATGTCATTTTCCTGGAGTCTTGAACTTGGGAGGGAAATGCTGTTATCAAGTCTAACGAACTGCAATTAAATTTTGTAATGATCAACAATTTAAAATTTGACAACCCTTACTGCCCTTAAGGCAGTTTGCATGAATGCTTCTGCTTATGCAAGAAATGCAAAGCCACGCGTAGCGCAAAACTCATCGTGCATTTTAAGCGTGAAATATGAAATTTCAACATGGTTTCGAGGTGAAATTATAATTTGTAAGGGCAAAATCAGCCATCGGCAGCCGACAAGGCATCAGACGTACGGGTATGACCAGTAATTTTGGCAAAATGCTGGTAAAATTGATGACTACACCTTGCATGCTCTTCTCATTTCAGCCGTACCCTTAAGCTAGGCACTCTAATATTAAAATCCGTCTGTTTAAATCGGTGAGAAATCCTACGTGTTAGAATGAAATCGGAGGAAGTGCTTGCATGTATAATTTTTGCTGGTGATTTTCATTCCTATGCTATGCTGTGCGTTTGAATGATTGCCTCAAAACATGCACGCAGGTGCATAAACAAGATTTGGTCGTTCATTTTCGTTTGATAATTTTTTTTTGCAGAAAGGTCTAGCGCAAAACTCATCGTGCATTTTAAGCGTGAAATATGAAATTTCAACATGGTTTCAAGGTGAAATTATAATTTGTAAGGGCAAAATCAGCCATCGGCAGCCGACAAGGCATCAGGCGTACGGGTATGGCCAGTAATTTTGGCAAAATGCTGGTAAAATTGATGACTACACCTTTCATGCTCTTCTCATTTCAGCCTTACCCTTAAGCTAGGCACTCTAATATTAAAATCCGTCCGTTTAAATCGGTGAGAAATCCTACGTGTTAGAATGAAATCTTGCATGTATAATTTTTGCTGGTGATTTTCATTCCTATGCTGTGCTGTGCGTTTGAATGATTGCCTCAAAACATGCACGCAGGTGCATAAACAAGATTTGGTCGTTCATTTTCGTTTGATAATTTTTTTTTGCAGAAAGGTCTGTCATTGCGTTTTACGTTACGTTTCGTTTCAAAACGACAACTTCCTCCCGAAACTTAAACTAAGACAGATAATTACAATGTGTACGTTGGTTAAGATTATGTTCAAGTTAAGCTTCACCGCATCGCATCGCTCGGGCAAATAAAAATTGTTTTGGAACCTCTCCGAGGCATTTCACATGTGGGCACGTAGCGCAGCACAGGTGAATTCGCACGTTAACCTTCCTGCCTGCCTTTCCTTCACAGGCAATTTGCAAGGGCTGGCTCACTTTACTCATCCTATGCAGTAATGGCAAAATTGTAATTTAACTTTACCCCTGCGCTGCACTACAATTACTTTCCATGCCCCGTGGGATGGACAATGGGAATGCGTCTGGACTTAATTTCCTTTTGGTTTGCTTGCATGCTCGCATAGCTGGTGACAGACCGGACTGGAAGTTAAGTTTGATGATTTTACAATGGCATGGGCAAAAAATAAATGGGTGCTGCTGGAAATTGAGAATGAGATTGAAAAACCAAATTTCATTTCCTTTTCAGATTAAACTCTGTCCGTCCGTTCTGTACGTGCTTCCTCCATGCTTTCTTTGGCTTAACAAACTCACGGACGGATATTGGCCAAGAATGACTCAGGGTTTCTGGTGCCTTCTTTTTCTTCATTTTTCTATTGATGTATTCATTGTTGGAGTTTTGACTCTCTTTTGTGATTTGTGGTGTCACACACACAGCATACGGTGGCAGACAATTTATTTTCGATTTCTTTATTCAATGTTTTTGTAACAAGCTTAAGCAAGCTGATCACAAATATTGCCTGATCTTGAGCAGTGCATACAGAGTCAGGAACCTGTTGTTCATTTTTTAGTAAAAAATGCAATGAAAAATTGAGAGATTTTTTATATCTCCTTGGTCTTGGGTGAACTGAGATGCCGAGATGCTCTGACATGGCAAGGAACGTGATGGAAGTGAGTGAGTGACGGGCTTGATTTGTTGAGAGTAATTAGCACGCACGGATTGATCCCTTTGAGAAATAAACATGACCGAAATTATTTTGTCAACCTTGCGTTGCCTGCCAACTTCACCTAATGCAACGCGAACACTACGCAAAGAATACAAATTAGGATGGGAAAATAATACTGGACCATGTCTTCATTTTTTTTACAGATCCGGGTTAACGAATTCTGCTTCGTTTAATTCAGCATCCCCTAAGGAATAGAAAGCTTAAAATTCATCTTTTAGTTGCTCCATTTCATAATGAACAATAAAATAAAATATTCATCGCTTTTACTATTTTTTTTCTTTTATCTTATTTTAATCCTTTCAAAGTTCCCGGAGATCATAACAATCCTAATGGATCCTCTGGGTGTGAACCGATGCAGAAAATTATATTTTTTTTTTTCTTTTATCTTATTTTAATCCTTTCAAAGTTCCCGGAGATCATAACAATCCTAATGGATCCTCTGGGTGTGAACCGATGCAGAAAATTATATTTTATTTCTTTTCATTTTCATTTTCATAGGGCAGGCGGTGGTGCAGTGGTGGTTCCATTATGATTTTGTAATTCTGTGCAAGTGTCTTCGTCTTTTCTGACTGGAAAAGAGTAGGCTTAGCTTTAGCTTTAGCTAAAACGTTCTTCTGGGGGTTGGCTTAATGAGGCTTAAGATTTAAGTCGATACGAAAGAAAAAGGACAAGCCAAGCCAGATGCAGCATGGAAAAGAAAGACTTATCTTCCCTTTTTAAATTTATTTTCATTGCTGGCTGTCCTGTGCTGGGAAGAAGGTGTGATTTTTCCTTTTGACTTTATTATTCGGTCGGGCCACGCCAGGAGAAAAGTCACACTTCAGGTGAGATGGGAAAACTCACTACTGGGCTCTCCTGGTGCATTCTGGTTTGTTATTGCAGGAGCAGCAGCTCGTATTGTTTCGGTCACGTACGAACTAAGCGACATTTTCTGGTCTTATTCTTCAAAATAAATGCAAGAGAAAGGAACGCCCTTTGAATTCAAAGCTTTATTTTCCTCTGCGCTGGATTAAGTGTACGAGATATGACTTGGGGTTGGTTTCGTTGACTTTGACTTTGAAATGAAGGATTTTGAACTTATTTTTCCCTCAAGTGGAAAAGTAAAAATGGTTAAGCACGTAAATCGACTATTTACCACCTGAGAATGTCTTCATGCGTACAAATTGTGGCATTTAAAGTTCCCTCAGGTAATAATCGGTTAAATTTAAGATATTTCGATGTGCGTTATGCAAAAAGAAATTGAATTCTGAATTTCAATATACAATTTCTAAAAGTCTTATTGCTTCCGCTTCATTGCCCCAAATCCTTTGCTAAGCAAGACCCGACCCAAATAAGGTTTTCAAATTAATTATGATGATTTCTATATGAAATCTCTCAAATAAGAATAGAATCGTCTTAATCTTAACTCAGCATGTCATCTCTGCTCGTGCGCACGCATTCAATTAATTTTGATGCTCCTGTGACATTATTTCCTTAAAACTCAAATTAAAACACAACACGATGATTACAATTGCATGAATTTAAATTTCACCAATATCAGCAAAAGCAGAGGCAGATGCGTCCAAACTTAATCCACTGCTAAAAATTTCGATTCTATTGTTAGTCGCTTGGGCATTATTGAGAGAATTGCAACAATGAAATGAGAATGAAGAGACTATAGTCCTGTGCTACCCACGCTAAGCTTAGCTTAACTTCATCTCCATGCCTATTTTTAGCCTATAGTAAGATTCTTGCGGAGGCAGAGGCAGTTCTGCAATTTATCGCGTGTTTTATCTTTTTTTCTCCTTTGTCTATTAGGATTGAGATTGCTTCGATTGGGAGGAGATTTAAGGGGTCAATCAATGATTTCATCTGTCAGGCATAAGCATGGCATAGAGGAATCCCAAAATAGATGCAAAGAACTGATAAGTTTCGTGACTGAATCGAACAACCCGTGAAATACAGTAAGTTAAACTGAATAATGAAACAAATAATCGAACAAAATCCCGCTAATAGAATCAAATGTGTTTCAATTCATGCGGATGCACTGGTAGCCCGCATCCACATCCACGATGTGATGCGATCGTGTCGTGTCCCCGGAGTTCATTTGAATATTGTGATGAGGCGTGCTTCGTGGGATGAAATTGAGGATGGGTCACAAATATATTGTTGGTTGAAATAGGATGTCCAGAATTATCCCATGAAGATGCCTAAATGATAGATTGAGGAAGAAGATGGGCCAATGTCAGTTCATCTTCACGAACAAAAATCAAATCAAAAGGAAGGAAGGGAATTAAGCAGAAAGGCTTTTGTGATGTGAACTTGGTGATGGGTCGTCATATTCAACCCTTGCAGAAAAATATACAAATAGTAAGTAGACAAGGCAAAGTTCTCTCAGCATTGTTGCTTGCTTGGAACAGAAATGCTTCTTATTCTTACGCATGGGCATGTACAGTACAATTTATTTATTGTCCTTTATACAAATAGTAAGTAGACAAGGCAAAGTTCTCTCAGCATTGTTGCTAGCTTGGAACAGAAATGCTTCTTGTTCTTACGCATGGGCATGTACAGTACAATTTATTTATTGTCCTGATCCCCTGATTCGATTCAATTCATAAAGTAGATAGTTGGTTAAGTTGTGGTTTCGGCTTCGGCGGTAAGAAAAGATAGAAAAATAAAAACATTTCTTCCAGGCAAAAAGCTCCGGAACATGTTTTTTATTAATTCATCCAGGCCGGACAACCCTCAAGACAGATTGACGGAGATGGAACAGAAGGCCCGCCAGACCGACAGGAACAGACAACCACTAAATTTCAGCGCAACAATGAGAATTATACTAACAATGGTGGCTTTGTATTTGAATAATATGCAACCTAGCCTCGAATCGGCTGGTAGGCGTAAAATGTAGTAAATTGAGAGATAAAAAGGTCAGTAGAATAAAAACTAGGGTGGAATCTCCATCAGAAAAATTAATACTGCTGCTATAAGTTATAAAATATTTAAAACTAAGTAGAACTAATTATTTTACCAATACTGGAAGGTATAAGAAAATATTGAATTGATTTGCAAATACATCTTTTTATTCGGGAGAATTTTGATAAATGTTTTACAAGAACCATTATGTTGTATTAGAGAACTCGTTCCTGATTGTTTTGCGTGATTCCAATGTTCTTGTCCAGCAAATGTACTTTTCCATTGGGTAATTTTGTCAAAATCACTCACATTTTCAGCCCAAAAATAAAGAGTCTTCCTTTCTGGTGATGATAATAGAAGCACTAGCAGTAGTAGTATTAGCATCACAGTCACAATGATGGAGGCAGATGCTGTAACTTGTCACTATTGAGGGACGAACATGTCAGTACATGTCAAATGTAAGGAGAAGGGTTTAAATGCCTAGAAAATGGTACAAAATTGGTGTGTCGTACATATTTAGTATTCTGAACTTAGTTGATTTCTCACCTTTTCCCAGATTGATTACTTTTCTTGGCTTTTGAAAACGATGAACAAAAAAACTAACTGAAATAAATATTAAAATACAAATTTTCAATTTTTGAAGATTCTGCAACTGTTATGCGTAGTGGGGCCAAAGCACCCAAAACGATTGGCTCTCTATTATTTAGAGTCATATTAATGCATATTTATGTATCGGTCCGAGCAGTTAAAATTTTAAAATAGACATGATGGGAGTCATCGGCCAGGAAATCCTTTGCATTGCCCTGCCTTGACCGACAGATTATTTTATGATCATTCTCATTTGAAAAATGATTGACTGACAGCTATATTTTCACAGTCGAATCCATCAAAGACTGACTGTGCATCAATCTATTATTTACTTTGGAATAATTTTATTCAGCAGCGCAGTAACAGCCATTCCAATCCAATCACTGCCAGATTTTCCTCCCTTACCTGCCTGCCACTAATAAATTCAAGCCCTTCCCAATTCTTATCCTGCTATTCCTAGCCCTAGCGTGGCCCAAGAGAATGAAACAAAAACGCAAAGCAAGCAAGACATTTCAGTTCCTACGTTCTTGGACATTGTTGAAGCTTCAAGTTCGGATTTATCTTCATTTCGAATCCTACATGAGAAATTTAAATGAAGCTTCTTCAGATGCTGTAGGCGCGTGAAAGATGCGGATGCGGATCTTGTTCCTTGTTTTCACAAGGTAAGCACGAGGGGAGCATTTAAAATTTTAAAAACCTAAGAAATTCAAGTCCAAAATAAGATTGTTGCTTACTGTTCACTTCATTTACCTTGTAACATAAGATAAGTAAGATGAGATTCAGGCACAAGCAAGCACACGTGCATCCTGGACCACTCTGAAAAACTTGATGAATATGAAACGTGAGGCGGTGAGGCGAGGGCAAGGGAAGGCAAGGCTGATGCCCGTCAACTCGACGACATGAGCGTACCTTATGATTAATTTTCTTTCTTTGCCCAACTATCTGTGGGTTTATCCACTAATTTGTGTACAGACATATTCAAGGTAAACAGCAGTACGTACGTACGAGCAGATCAGCAGCAGCAGTAAGTGGTTTGGAGGAATAAGAAAAAAATCTTCCATAAAAACAACAAAGTGAGATGAGAGATTTGACTTCCGAAAAGGATCGCATTGCATAGCAATGCCAAGTAAAGTACCGGTTAATTGATTACAGCAAGAGCAAATGGAATGAAACGGGTTAAGCGTGCCTGCCTGCCCTGCCACGTGTTGGTTTATGATGATTATTCATTTTCTTATTCCTTAAATTTTGAGTCAAGAAAACCAGTAAGTGAATGATAATGATGATGGCTGCTGCTGCTGCTGCTCATTGTGAATTAAAGGGTTGAGCTGAGGTGAGGTAATTCTCATGTTTACATTCAAGATTTGCGTAAATCGTGATTGACTCATAAACTCAAACTCTGCGGATGCTGAAGCTGATGAGAATAAAAAATGAATATTGGGTAGGTAATGCAGTGCGAGCATGTGCAAACATCCAGCTAATACTAATCCTAATCGATACTCGTAAAGTAAAAGTAAAGCAAATGAGAAATCTATGCTTGACTGAGTTTAGCTTGTTAAAAAGTTAAACATGTAGTTTTTTTTAGAATAATTGCAAAACAGATTGCGACGGAATGCAGTGGCACTGGCATGGCACTGGCACTTGCTTTAAGTAAATAGGTGACTTGACTTGACTTCATGAAAGGAGGAACTGGAAGAAAAACACGTACATACGGGGTTGCAATTGCAGCAGAATTGATTGAGTTGTTAAAAAAGAGAGAGAGGAAGGCTTTTTTCTTGCTAGCTTTTGTTTATTTGCGTAAGAATTTCATCACTGTACTCTGCTATGCTGAACTGACACTGAGTCAAAATTCATTCGTCTGAGACGAGAGGAATTTATTTACACAAATGGCAAACACTGAAAAGTGCAATCCAATAAAATTACTGGAACTTTGGAATTATTTCAAAACTATTATAAATCATTAGTACAATAAAATGTACTATTGAATTATTTTGGAAAACGCTTCGGATTATTTGAATTATCTTGGAAAATGCTTTGAGTTATTTGAATTAGTTTGGAAAATGCTTCGAACTATCGAAACAAAATGAGAAAAGGCTTCGAATTATTGTTGATAGAAATGAGGAAAAGATGACTATGCTAGTAGCCAATTTTAGTGTTAAATTTCAAGGTTAGGCTAGAAAACGGAAATCTTTTTAAGAGAGTGGAGGAACATCATGACCTCCAGGCGATACAGCAGAGGTTCTGCCGTTACGGTTGATTTCTTTTTGCTTTCCCCACCGTTGTTTGCTTTTTAATCTTTG
>WJEZ01001108.1:0-19794 GCA_009869925.1 Thalassaphorura encarpata | reverse complement strand
GACTTCCTGATTGGTTGCTTTGTGTTATACGGTAACATTCTAATTTATTCATTCATTTCAAATCATTTGTATTTGGTTTCGTCATCAAAAGCAGAGCAGGGGAGATTAAATTCCAAACCGGCTATTGTTCATGCAGTTTGGACGCATTGTTGCTGTTAGCTCTACTCCCACGCCTATTCTGTTCTATTCTTTGCCTGTCAAAATAAGTGAAGTGAAAATTTTGCATGTAGGTTAGGGGTATCACACGTAGTATGCGGAAATGAGGTGAGGACTTAACCGAATCATGTGAAACCTTCGCACTAGAACTGATCTGGTAAAATTAAAGCCGTGATTCACCTCGTTTCTATCAAAAGAGAATGACAATGTCCAAAATCTAGTCAACCATTTTGACCTTAATCTTTAAGATGCTAAGGACTGCCTTTGTTTCGTATAAATTTATATAAGATCTCTGTGAACTAGTCCAAGATGTATAGAATAAAACAATGTTCCAACACTATATCTTTAAAAATTGACAGTAATGTTCATTAATTTGCAAGAATACTACAAACAAATTTATGAGACAAATTAGCATCAATAAACAAATCTTGAGTGCAAACTCTAGAGACTCAACAGTGCGTTATAGTGTGTTTTACTCTAATTTGAACAATTTTGTTTGGCATGCGAATGTGACATGTAATTTGGCACTATGAGACACGCATTGTCGTCACTCGTGTCGATTAGATTCGACCACCCTGGCGGTGGCGGTGGCCTGATGCTTAGAGCAGGCGTCGGTCGGGCACTCCTCCAAGCAGCAGCAGTCAATCTCATAAAATAAACTTCCATTCTACATAATTTTCACCACGCGTAATTAAATTTTATGCAAAATCCTTACTTTCAGTGACCCCCTTTTCTTTAGGCCGGGAGAACTAGTTAATTTTGCATGTTTTACAAAAACTGCATTTTCCTTGTCTTCTTGCATCGTTGCATTTCACTAGCGCTGTACGAAAAATAATGAGCTTGAGATTGAAATGAAAATTGGCAAAAAACCATGTAAAATCTAAGTGAAATATGAAAATGAAATTGTTTTGCATGTTTTACAAAAACTGCATTTTCCTTGTCTTCTTGCATCATTGCATTTCACTAGCGCTGTACGAAAAATAATGAGCTTGAGATTGAAATGAAAATTGGCAAAAAACCATGTAAAATCTAAGTGAAATATGAAAATGAAATTGTTGATTGAAATCGCGAGTGGTGGCACTACTACATACTCATTTTTAAATTGTGCCGATGATAATCGTTTTATAAAAGAAAACCCAGCCAGAGACAAGAAGGTGTATGTAAATTACAAAATAAGCTTTGAGTGCCCATCCATAGCCCATCCCGCTGGCTGCTCCATCCATTGAATGAGGCATATCTAAAATGCCTATTTCACATGAAAAGTAGTAGTAGAACTAGACCAAGCCTAACGTGATACGTAACTACTCGTAATGTATACCTTGAAGAGAAGTGTTATTAGCTTAATATGTAATTTAATGTAAGCAATTCCCATTTCTATTTCCATTTCAGTTTATGGCCGCATCACTTTCTCCCACTACATTAAGCAATAGTATAGGGACTCTAGCCCAGTTTCCTTTCCTTTCATTTTGCCAAAACAACCAAAACATTTCGAATTTGCTGCACCGTGTAGAATGAAAGCTCTCAGCACGGTCAGAAGACCAAAGAACAGGCAGGTCTTACCTTACTACACTCTGGAAACAAACGCCGAATACAGCGTGTAAAAATTCTGAAATCCTTATTTTAAGATTATTCAATAAATTTTAGTCAAAATAAAATCATTTAGAAATTAAGCCTGGCTGTCTTTTCGAAGATATAGAAAGAAGAATTGAAAGCGTGGACTCGTAGCGTAGAACGCAATTATCTTAGGAGCAGCACATTACCACCCTACAATTGAATTCTGAAATTGGATTGAAATCCTGATAATTGAAAATCAAGGAAGGAAGGAAGGATTGTGACGTGAATATGAGTGTGAATTTGACTGGCGTGCGTGCACCAGGCAAGACAGAGAAGAGGAAAGATCTAATCAATAATTCTGAAGAAGTCAGGCAGGGCATGAGGACCAACGTAGTCATCCAAGCAGACATGCGAGTGATAATGATGATATTATAACATTACATCACAAAGCGCTCACTCAGGACTCTGGCAAAGCAAGGCAAGGAAATCTCTGAGTGAGTGGAACGCGAGAATTTAAATTTAATAAAATGATTTGGACTTTCTCCAATCCCCAGCCAGACCACCCGTATTCATCGCATCGTCCTAGCCTTAGCCAGTCATTCCTTCACTTTCACCTCAACCACCAGACTCTGCTCTAGTAGTTCATTTTGCCTTGGTTCACAATAGCATGATTTTATAACTGGCTATATCATCGTAGTAGTAGTTGAGTGGATTACATATACGCATATACTAGCCTAGAGGCAAAATCTATTTCATCCATGGTGGATTCATTGACAATGGACGCAGATAAGTTGTCATTCATTTCAAGGAGCTGGAGGCGGTGAAGAGGATGCAAATCCAATTAATTTAAAGCTGATGAGAAACTTCACAAATGAAATGCTGGGTGGAATGTAGGCATATAAAGTTTTAGCAAGCTGGATGAATATCCCACATTGTAACCTTGGGCAAATCACAGTAGCAGTACGTACATACTTTTGATTGCACTGGATTATATATTTTCAGTTCCAAGTGAATTCTCCTGCAAGCACAACACGTGAGACCTTTTCCTTGTTAAATCACACGTCCGAGATACATGAACAAAATGTACCCTACTACCTAACCGAGTGGACAGACGTAGAGTGTAGACAAGCAATTCAACTGCACTGACGTACATGTGTAGTCAGCCTTTCCTACGCTATCTTGCCCAGACATTTTGACCAGGACGTGACTGGAAAGACCTCGTCTGGAGATGTCATAATGTACAAGACGTGTCCAAATCCTTTTTCATAGCTCGGTTAACTTTCACTAACGTTCTTGACTCTCACCATCCCTATATGTACGTACGTACTGTATATACTGACTTTCTCTTGTTCTTCAACTGTGATGTTCGGGTTTTGGATTTTACCGCCTATTCTTAGAATCCCTAATACATTCATACATTAAGAAGAGAGAGTCTGTATTTTTTGCTTTCTCTTTCCTTCCACAAAAAGACGATTACTGTTCCTTTCCTCCTCCGTCCATTGCATTACGATGAGACTACAAGTACGTACGAGTGTATCCAGATAGTAATCACTGACTTGACTCTAAGTTGGTTACTTAGTTTTCTCTGCGTTTAACTGAGTCACAACTAGTGTAGTGACTGTTCATCTATGTACCCCTCGACTTTACCCTAGTCTTATCAACTTTATATTCTTTTGTCTCTCTCTCTACTCTTCCTTTAGTCCGTATGAGGAGATGAAGTGCCTTAAGGTTCATTAGACTGCGAGACATTGGGTAAACTTTCAACTTCTTTCTTTTACTCTAGTCCGTTTAAAGACTCCAAGCCAAGCCAAGTCCATCCCATGCAATGCAATGCAATGCAATGCCTCAAGTCAGTCCGTTCGTCCTGCCCTAACTCGGATTGTTCACATTACTCCAAGTAATGTCTTCCCTGTGTCCATTCTATTATTCACAATCCTATGCTGGCTGTTCACTGAATTAAAATGTTTTGAGAATGGCTAGGCTAGGCCAGCTAAAAGCCTTTCGGCGTAAATTAGTTGCAATTTAATTAAACTCGCACGAAGAAGGCATTTTTAACCAGGATTCTTTGTAGAGTAGTTGAACAGCTAGAGGAATAAATACTTTCACGGTTTGTTTGAAAGAATCTCTTGGCCAAGCCATGGATAGTTTGTGTAATGAATAGACCCAACGTGTTTAATTAGGGTATGAAGAAGACCAAGAAAGGAATGGATACACAAGGAAACACTCTAAACCAACAACTCTCTTACATTTTTATAGAAAATTTGTACTTTGAACTAGGTAAAAATTTAAATTTAGATCAAAATTAGTTAAAATAGTAAAAAAAATTCTTATGTGTAAGAGACTACAAGTATGCGAATTTCTCAAGTCTCTCTTTCTGGGGCCTGCTACTACGTATCATAAAAATGCATGCATATAACTGTGAGAAAAGTAGTACTACGTTATGTCTTGACATAATCATAAGAAATTGCATCGTCGTGACACTTTCTCAAAATATTCACACCAAGAAAGGACGCCTACACTTGTGGAAATTGAATAGGTTTTCGGGGTTCTCGTACGTAAGTTGTGGTTGAAATAAACAAATACTCTTCAAATTTCTCTACAAAATAAAATGCAAACGCCTGTCTTCCCTCAGCTCGTAGTTTTTATTTTCATACAATTTCACAAATTTTAGCCTTTTTCTATTTTTAAATTTTTAGTAAATTGAGGAATTTAGCTTCTAAATACGTCAAAATAAACTCAACTAAAGAAGAAACAGCAACAATTTAGATTTCATTCAGTCCAGCGGGTTAAAATATTTTTAGTATTCTTTAATCTAATTTTTTATGCTTGTCTATTTTTTCCTCAAGGCCTTAGGGTCAAGATAAGGGTTGCCATTGCCATTCTGGATAGGAATATAAAACTTGCACTCCCTCCAGGAATTTGCGGATTTCTATCTCGGATAGCCTTAATTTTGAGTAAAAGGCCGGAAACATGAGATTCGTTTCATGAGAGGACCCATTTAATATATGAGCGAGCACCCCTATCCCAGTCTGAATGAAAAAAAGCATTTGGAAAGAATTGAATAGTTTTTTTGGAGAGAGTAGAAATGACATTTTCTATCCTGACTGACATTCTCCTTGCTCGGACCATTCTGAATTGTAATTCACGATGGTACAGAATACGAAAGTCTTACTTAGCCAACTACTACAAGGAAAGTAACAGATTTAAGGGGTAGCAAGCAGCAGCAAACTTTTTCCTCCGCTGCGCTTCTTCAAATAACAAATTCCTACAATCTTGTTTTTTGAAGGAGCAACATGAGTTTCACTGTTATACGTACGTTACCCTGCCATGCTCTTCTATATAAAGCAATCGACTCACAAACTTTTTTGAAAAGAAGAGACGAAGACGAGAGTTTGACTTTTTTTAAAGAATGGTTCACCTCATCACGACTCTGTCCTGTGTAACTTTGAGAGTTCACTTTCTAAATTGAGTGGTATGGTAGTGAAAATTTGGAAGTGAAGTAAGTTAGTCTCATGTTTATGTACTGCCAAGGAATACATATGTTAACTCAATACACGATCTATATCATTACAGTAAGTTTTCTCCTTCTATGGCTACAGTATACACAAAATTACACTTTAGAAAAATTTGGATTAGAACTTAATTGATCTTTAGTTAAATTAAAATGCATTTTTATGATTCTAATGTTATGAAAATCTATTTACGAAACTAGTTGTAAGAAAATGAAGAGTATGTTTCTACGTGCGGCAGATAAGCTATCAAATGGGCATGGCATGCGTAGTGGTACACGATAATAATATTATACAGAATTCAACAAAACCCGTCGTCCTTTTTTATTCAGAGAAAAAAAATCAAAGCTTCTTCTCAGAGGAGGAAAAATGGAGAGTAAAACATCGATTTATGAATCAAGACTTGAATATTGAGTGAGTTGAGTTGAGTCCGCGTGACATGGCAAGGCATGGCATTGGTAAGGGAGGTTTATGATCAAGTATTCTTCTCTTTTTTCAAGGCTTAGATATTTTCCTCACTCCGTGGTTGAGCGAATGCCAATACAAGTATATGCACGAGGATTCTCGAGTTTTTAAAATTAAAAGTGCAGTTGCGCAAAAATCAGGATGGTAACTGGTTGAACGAACTACAAATATTTTTATGTTGGCATTGGTAATTTTTGCAAATATTGTATCTTGGAATTCCCTGGGGGAATCAAGCATGCTACAAAAATCAGGATGGTAACTGGTTGAACGAACTACAAATATTTTTATGTTGGCATTGGTAATTTTTGCAAATATTGTGTCTTGGAATTCCTTGGGGGAATCAAGCATGCGTTCACCTCACGGTCCTTAGCCAAGATCTCTCTAATTCCTAAACCTCGAAACAAGCTTGAAGGAATGTCTTTGCTCTGGGTAGAATTGTGAGTACAAGATTTGTGTGCATTTTTATTCTCTCTTCTTGTTTTTTGCCTTGGAGAAAGGTTTCTCTAGTCTAGACGAAAGAAGGTGTATGATATCTCGCCGGGTTCTTTCCTGGAAGAAAAGAGTTGAAACCCTGGCTTCGTGATATGTGCGTATGTGTCTCTTAGGATTCTTGTGTACATACAAGAGGAGACCATTCTGAGCTGCCAAGGAAAGGTAACCAGCCAGCCAGCCTTAGCTTTAGTAGCAATGAAGGAAAGTTGTGGAATGGGAGAAGATTCCCAGGGGATGAAAAGATGATTTTGTAACCCATAAAATAATTTCTATCCTTCCCCGTGAAGTGAATATTAATTCAAGGAACTTTTCTCTAGTCTTCTTCTTCTCCTTTCTTTCTACGATTTCTACGAAGAAAACCTCTTTTCCTTTTGCTTTCAAGCTAAGTCCTTAGTCTTTTGACGTTGATGATGATGATTGCTTGTGCCCACGGCTCGTTCGCATGCTTGATGATAAAGGGTAAGACGAAAGCTAGTCTAGTGCTTTGCGTTGTCCTCCAGCCTTCCTTTTTCAAAAGATGAAACTCATGATTAGTTACAGACGAACGGGACGTGCGTAAGTATTTGTTTGTTTTGTTCGACATTGGTTTTCTGCTTTGGCTTGATACAAATTTCAATTTTGTTTCTCTCAACCTGTGGTAGACAAGTATGTCTGTGATGAAAATATTAATTTAACAAAAAAATATAACGTAGAAGGTTTAATTTTAAAGCAATATCTAACCAATCATGTTGTCTGTCCAAATAAAAAAAGTGATATTCGAGCAAGTGAAGAAATATCCTATAGCATAGTGTTGAAGGAGAAAGGTTGAGACACGTACCTTGGCATATTTGCATGACTAAAGTGACACATTTCTATTAAAAATGAAACTTGAGAAAGGGTGTATGTATACATTATGGTAGCATGGTGGCTGGCAGACAACTAAGCGTATCAAGAATAAGAAACTATCTCCTGTAGATCGGACAGGTTGTGATGAGTAAAACTACTAGGGTTGGGTCTTCATAGAGGCAAAGGCAAACCCAAAGGCACTATGTATCCAATCTTTCAATCCCCATAATGGAATAGTTCATCAATCCGCTCAGAAAGGCTTGGACTTCACGATAGGTTTAATAAAGTAGAAAATGGATTGATCGTGTCTCTGCAGAGTGACAGACGTCCATATTCTTCTTGGGTTTTACTTTCTTCGTTTTTTTTATAGTAACAAACTAAATTACTCTTATACGCAGCAAAACATGTGAAAGTATGTAGAGGTTGGAATATCCCTGGATTTAGTTATTTTAAGTCATTTCTCCCCTCCTCAAGTCAATGGAAATTGACAGGGAGGGAGACACGCATTTCTTTCACTTTTTTCTGGATCAAGAGGGTTGGGTTGGGTTGGGCTAGGCCTGGCCTGGCCCGTTGCGCGTTGATGGGCTTTCTTCGTTCCTTATTTTTCCTTTCCCTGTCTTCTTGAATCCTTCCATCCATCCTGTGCAGTGTTTGATCGATGCCCATCTTTGACTCGATTTTTTCTCTCATCGTTTTTTGCAGAAGCTTAGTGCCATAAAGTTGTACTAACATTGGAGAAAGCATGATTGGGTTTTTCTTCATACCTTGCCTTCGCCTTGCCCAACCAGCCGGGCAAACCTAACCCAACCAACCATCCACCTCTTTGAACTCACACACAGAGAAGAAATGAGAAGAAGAAGAAGAAGAAGCGTAAAAAGTAAAATGTTAGGGCTTAGACGGCACGTTTTGCCCTTATTTACTTTCCTTCTATAGGCATGGGCTTCTAGTAAAGCTTACTTTTCCCTTTGCTGCTCCCACTACTTTACTTTTTGACTTTCTTCTTGACTTTGAGCATGCAAGGACCAGCATAGCACCTTCATCCATACACTTCACGTGTATGAGAACGGACGTGTATATAATTTCATCTGTATTTTATTATAACATTGCATGCATGTAGGGAAAAAGTAAGACAGGGTTGGGGCGGGAAATTCCCTTCCAATTTAGATTCGATTTTCTAGTTTAGTTCTGTCTGGCTGCACGCATCTCCCTCTGAAAGTTCACAAAAACAGAGAAAACGTCTTTGAAGTTGCAAAGAAACTATTTCTAGCTAGGAGCAAGATTTCAAGCCCAAAATGTTTATAATGGTATGAAATATAAAAAGTTGACAGAATTACTACACTACACAAGAAAATTTCCTTTGCTAGCCTCACTCGCTTGCGTGCTCTTGCGCAGAATGTAACCAATTAGTATTTTCACAAAACACTTAGAAATCCAATTTATAATAGAAAATTTAAATTAGCTCTCTTGACAAGTACTAGCAGAAGTTAGTATGGAAATTAGTCTTGTAGATAAGAAAGTCTTGTGGTGTATTTGTAAGATGATGATTTGAGGGGAAGATTTTATATGAAGATAGCGTTGCAGTGCAGTTCTTTAAGGAAAAGCTGGCTACAGACGCGACACTCTTATCAGATGAGAACATCAATCTGTCTAACCACCCAACCGATGCGCGATGCTCATGCTACTACTTTACTTCCTTCTACTAAACTTAAAACATGAACATCCCCTTTAAAGTTTGTTGGAAGGAAATGAGGGTCGGTCTCGGAAGGAATAAATCCTATGCATAGAAATCACCCCAATCAAGAAATACTAAGCTTAGGCCTTACTTAAGCATCTTTCTATCGTAAACCTTTTCCATCGTTTTCATTATCACTATAAACATATACGATGGCATAGAGTTGCACATTGCATGCATAAGGAAATGCATCAAAAATAGCATACTAGTCAAACTCAAACTCATTTTATATACGGCAAAGCATATTAATCCAGAGTAAAGTACGCATATGAAGCGAAGATAAGACGGTGTGAAGGAAGTGGTAATGGTCTTGCCTGCTCCCTTTACACTACGCCGATCTCCGGTTTCATCTGAAAATCACTATTCCCCGCTCCCGGGTTCGTTTCGTATACTTATTCCTTATCCGACCAAATATGTCAACAACCCTCCCTCCGTTCTACCACAACCCTTTCTCATTAGGGTTTCTATATTTACATGTTACGCATTAATTTTATCATAGCTCATAATTTTATGTGACAGAATGCAAATTGCCATTAGAGCTTAGAGATAAAAATATCTCAGTTCTAAAAGAAAATATAAATTCTGAGGATTAGAACTAAAATACCAAATTAATTTGCGTTGAAATACTTTACTATTTCAAGGATTTCTTCATATAACAGCATCTTCTTTGCGTTTAAGAATTTGACATTACTACGGTAAGAAGATTCAAAGCTTTGAGGTTCAGATTGCTCCTTAAAAAAGGTATAAAATCCCCCCTTTGTAATGGAGCATTAAACTTGCATTGTCTGGGAAGGAAATTGTGGGTTAAAGAAAGTGAAAGTCAACCCAAGTCAAGTCAAGACTCAAGAGTTGAGTTACTTTTACCATCTTTTCTATTTTCTTTCCTTTTAAACCCTTCGCCTTCTTTCTTCGTTGGCCCCTCAAGCCAACATGTCATAAAACATCAAATGAAGGCGGAATGGTGAATTTGACACTAATCTGAGAGCAAAAACTGCTCTAGCCTTGCCTTGCCTTACAACGCATGGCATGGCAAGGCCTGAGGAAGTAAATGCTGTGCGCCCGCCCGCCCTGCTGTGATTCTTTTTCAAGGAGAAAAAAGTAAAGTCAAAGCTAATGCCTGCTTTCTGGGTTGGAAATTTTTTGAAGACATGTCAAGTGAATTAGGAATTAGTAAGTTTTGTGACAGTTGAAGTTTTCCAAGAGAGTGTTGAACCCTTTCTTTGGGTGCTATGCTAGTGGCTTGGATTAGTGAATTAGGAATTAGTAAGTTTTGTGACAGTTGAAGTTTTCCAAGAGAGTGTTGAACCCTTTCTTTGGGTGCTAGCTAGTGGCTTGGATATGGTATGTGGGCATATGGTTCTTTCCAAGCCCTGACGTCAGTATTAACAGTAGGAAGTAGTAATGAGATTATATGAGTGAAAGAGTCCATTCTTTTGCCATTTTTAGTTTTGCCACTGTTTAATGTTCTATGATTCTACGACAAAGCACAAGGAACACATTACTGTCCATCTTGAAAGAAAGGAAGGAAACGGATGGAAGGATCTTCTCATCCATGTTTCATATCTTTGGATCCCACATACTAGGAGAAACATTAACCAACGGCGAACAACTTATTATGATATTATACGCTACGCAACTTTTCTTTCCAAGCCCTGACGTCAGTATTAACAGTAGGAAGTAGTAATGAGATTATATGAGTGAAAGAGTCCGTCCTTTTGCCGTTTTTAGTTTTGCCACTGTTTAATGTTCTATGATTTTACGACAAAGCACAGGAACACATTACTGTCCGTCTTGAAAGGAAGGAAGGAAACGGATGGAAGGATCTTCTCATCCATGTTTCATATCTTTGGATCCCACATACTAGGATAAATATTAACCAACGGCGAACAACTTATTATGATATTATACGCTACGCAACTTATATTTTCTAAAATTTCACAACTTTAGCGTAGTTTTTTTTAGCTTAAACTTAATAAGTCCCAGAAAACTCTCTTATAAAGCAATGTTGCACTGCACTGGCCCTAATGGGTTGTCTTTTGTCGATTTACCCAATGGTATTATTATTTTCATTCATATCCACCGTAGTAGATGACATTTCCTGATGTCTTTTGCCTTGAATGTATTTCCTCCTACAAACTTTTCCTTGCCTTTGCCTATGTAATGCAATATGACATCCAAAGCACTTTCTGCACTCAACTCAAATCCTCCTTTCCTCCCTTGTGTTTTACCCACTATAAATACTCATGTCGGTCGGGATTCTTAAAGGTAGGAGATAAAGAACCGAGTTCCGGATTCTCGGGGAGAAAACGTTTATTAGACAATGGAGAATGCAACCAAGTGCAGGGCGGCGGTATTGTGCAATGCAGCGTGATGGCTTTTATCAAATATGAAGGTCTCATTTTACGTCTTGAATTGGAATGTGCGGAAAACTTCTCGCTGAAGTATAAGAAAAAAATCCCCTGGACTTGAAGAACTTCCTAGCGGCTGTAGAATGCATGAAGAAATTCAATGTCTTCCTTTCCCTCGCTTTCACTTCCTTCCTTGCCTTTCATCATCGAGCCAACCAACAGAATTGTCTTCCTTCAACCGAAAGGCAAAGATAAATAAATGATGAATTTTTTTCTTTCAAAAGTCAGAGCTGCAGCGGTGTTACTGTCAATTCAGAATTCAACAGGCCAGGCCACGCCAATGCAATGCATGGAAAGAAAAGCTGCATGCATGATTCCACTGTTTTTCTCCTATTGGCTTTAATACATGCCCATGCAGTTCCTAGGTTTGGAATGATTGAATCGAATTGCCGGATCCACCATACACCAAATCTATTGCATTTGGTATGAAATTCCGAAAAATATTCCTTTATGACAGCCAGTAAAATTTTATTTTCGACTCTATCGCAGAGTTTTGAAGGCCAAGGATATAAATCCAAAGAAAAAAACTCTGTCTGCCCTTATTTCAACGTTATACATGAGTAAAAATTTTAGAATTCAAGTTTAAAATTCTTTTTACTAGTTGGAATTTGTTTTTGAATTCATTTTTTATAAATCCAAGGAAAAAAACTCTGTCTGCCCTTATTTCAACGTTATACATGAGTAAAAATTTTAGAATTCAAGTTTAAAATTCTTTTTACTAGTTGGAATTTGTTTTTGAATTCATTTTGCACATGCCGAGCAGACCTGTGTGGTGTTCGGCTGGCTCGGCATGTCTTGTCAGGCTGAGGATTGTGACATATTGTGAGTCGGAAGTTTTGGTAGGAAGTTTTGGAAAAGGAATTAATACTTGCGGTGACTTCCATCAACTCCACACACAAATTAGTCAAGGAGTTCCTCAGCAGCGGTGGCAATTTCTCCAAGTTGGAGTTTTAATGAGAAGGAGAAACCAGAATTAGGAGACCCATACCACGATCCAAAAACCAATAAAGTAAGGAAAGGAAAATAAATCAGTTTAAAGGCACGAGAGTATAGCAGATAGAGTTAAAGGCAGGAAAACGAATGAATTGAATGAACATTTCCTCCCGGCATTCCCCTCTTACTAGGCTCAGGCAGGAAAGAAACTTTCAATTCCAATCCAACACGCCCGGAAAACTTCTCTTAACCCTTAAGCCTCATCCTGCTTTCTGTTTCTACCCTAAAACTAGGTGTAGTTTTAAAATGTCTAAAGCTGCAAGTTTTCATTTTCAAATTCAATCATCTAGTAAGCTTGACTAAATACTGGTTAAATATTTAAATTATAAAAAACAGACTTACTTAAGTAAACAACAAATTTCTTCCTGTAAACTTGTAATCCAAATTAAAACGAAAGCACTTCAACAACAGCCAAGGTTTAGTAGTTTCGGTTTCGCCATACTCTGGGTTTGCAATCAATCAAGGAAAGAGGTCTACTGATCTTAAAAAAGTTTTCTCAATCGAAAGAGATTTAGAATGTTGGTTGGAAGCATTGACTTTCTATGTTTATCTACTTACTATAGGGTAAAAGCTTTATTGGACTGGACTGATCGATTCGCACAAAAAGTACTTCCTGCAAAGTAAAATTCGCAATAATCTCCAAACCATGAGCTAGGAATGCGTGATGCAGATGTTAAACTTTCGTAATGATTTACTTTGAAAGTCAAATCAGATCAAGAAAAGCGCAATGGACAGAACAGTTCATTTGTGTCGCTGAAAATATAGCTGTAGACTTAATGGTCGTTTGCAGCCGTGTATAGCTTCATGCATTTTGCCACTATTGCTATTGCTATAGCTTATAGCCCAGGATTTCCTGACATTCGACGTGATTAATTTGTTTATACAACTTTCCTTAGGAGCAACACGCACTCAAGTGCTAAGAAGAAGAGACAGTCTTGAGTACTCGGGAAGTAGTTATTCAAGTGTTTAATTCAACCCATGTTTTCCACTTCGTCCTATTCATTCATCCATGCAGGCAGGCAGGCAGGGTAATAAACTTCAGTTCAAGTTACTTGAAAGCAATAATAATAATATCCAGAGCAGCCAGACAGTCAGAGCGAATAGAAATGCAAAATAAGTTTGTTCCGTACTCTACAGCTTAACTCAAAGTAACCTTAACCTTAAAAAATATATGACGCAGAAGTAACACTTTCAAATTGAGTACATAGCAAGCGCTTAGCTGACTCATAATAAGTAACATAATTATAGAATAAATTCTGAAAGCATTTTTATATAAAAATATGTCTGGAAAGTTTCCACTGTTGAAAAAGTCACTAAAATTGTGATAGAGAACCAAAAGATGTGCATTTGGAAGGATTTAACAATATGTTCTGTATCATTAGTCGCAAAAAGTTTTGAGACCAGATAATTTGAAAAAAAACTTTTATCCAACCTGCTGAATGGATGTTATAGAAAGCATAGCTCAAATTCACTTCCAAACAAAGATATTCAAAATGACAAATTTCGGCGCCTTTAACTAGTTGAAAAAATTACTCAAAATATTTTAGAGCAAAAACTAGTTAAAAGTATATTTCCATGAATTCGCCAATCATACTAAATTCGCGGAAATATTTTTGTTATACTCTACTTCCAAACAAAGATAAGTTCAAAATGACAAATTTCGGCGCCTTTAACTAGTTAAAAAAATTCCTCAAAATATTTTAGAGCAAAAACTAGTTAAAAGTATATTTCCATGAATTCGCCAACGATACTAAATTCGCGGAAATATTTTTAGATAGATAGATAATAGCTTTTTTTATTCGGTCAAGTTTTTCAGGGTTAACTGTTATAAAACTGTTTTTGTTATACTCGTACTATGCCCTTCCGCAAGCAAACAAAATCGAAATGAGGAATTATTGCCAACATTCCGCCAATTCTGAGTAATAAAATCTGTAGGAGGTCAGACAGGGCTTTGCGAAGTATTTAATTTAACCCAGTTCGCCAGTTCGTTGGTTACACAAAGAAGAAAAAGATTTGAGCGGAAACTTTGTTTGGTTAGGGAGGTTTTATGCCTGGAGGGAAGGAGCAATAGTAAATATCCGATCCTTCCGAACCCAAAAACTAATACTGGGCGGGTACTGTGGTTTTGGGCAACTTTGTACGTTCAGTAGTCTTTCTCTTCTCTTTCTTCTTCTTAAGAATACGTATCGTGAATGTGTGCAAAAAGTATGGGCGGGTTGGAAGAAAAAGAACTACTACTCCACCCGGACGATTATTTGTATCATGGTGAGTTCTATGCTCTGCATTGCATTGCATTGCATGGCAATGGCATGGAACGGGTCCAGGTTAAAATGAAAGTTTTTCAATATCTATAACCCAACTCACTTCACTATCTAAGCTTGGTCTACTTTCCCGTTATTTTTGGCTAGGTTCCGTCAAATAGTCCGAGGGCTTTCCGTGCCTTTGGAAGAAAAGAAGTATGCATGTGGAGAAATCTGAAGGGTTTTGAGCATTACGAGAAGTAATTTTGGGGAAAGTAATGCTATGTTAGTTGAAGGAAAGATTGAAAAAGAGTCATCCAAAGGAGTTAAATGATAGGAATTTGCATTGTTATTGCTCCAATAGGAGAACCCGGAGCAGAGATTTATAAAAATGTCTAGTTCTTAGGGGAAAAACTAACTTTCGTCTTTCATTCACTTTCGTCCCGTAGCCCATTCTGTCTGCACTTTCAAGTTTTGAAAATCAATTCCAGGACATCAGTTAAAACTAAATTTATGACGTAAATGAAATTGTCCAGTTTGAGTATTTATCTAAAGTAATTCATGTAAATCCTGATATATTGGTTAAACTCAATTCTGTGGGTTAGATGCACTGTCATTTTAATAGTTGCGTTGCATTGGTATCCATTGTAATAAATTAGGTCGACTTTTATTGAGCTGTAGTTTAATATCTAAGCTATAAACTCAGGACATGTCAGACCATATGCATACAGACCTTCACGTCAATATTTTCTTTCTAATTCTAGAATAATTAGTCTGACGTTCATAAAAATAGTCAACAACAATACAAACGTCATGTACAACTTTCAAGACACTTGATGCGTAAATCAAACCAGTCATGCTGTGATAGGGTGACAAATCTTTTCGAGCTTTTACTAAATGTGACTCAACCCAGAAGTGAAAATGTTTAGTAGTGGTTCGCTAGAATTGAGCAGTTGAGTTTAGTCCAATATCAATCGTTCCTTGCTCCAATTTCACATTTGGAGCTCAGCTCAACAATGAATCCAGCTACGTTGTGTGCAGTTGTCCTGACCCTCGCCTTTCTGGGGTTGTCTGCTCAAGGAGCTCGTCCAAATTATTGCAAAATCCATCCTCAAGAGGTTGAACTCGATGAAGAATGGGTAAGAAGAATAATTTAGAATTTGTGAGTTTTTATTTTAATTTTAAAATTCTTATTAATCATATTTTCTACAGTTGGTCTCTCAAGGTCCAGAAGGTTGGTATGTTCCCATTGGAAGCAAGTTGGGCAAACCTCACCCACACGCCCCTGACCTTCCAAAAGAAAACATGACGTTGAAAACTAAACGATGCTGGTCAGTTCAAGTGAAGAGCTCTTTGGGTGCCTTACCAGTCCCACTGGGTTGCCGTTATGACTCTTATGAAGGGGCAAATAAAGAATCTTGCGCCTTGAAGACCTGGGGAACAGCCCTTCACAAGTTTGGCAGATGTTGGTTTATATAAATTTAAATAATTTCTGTCCAGGTCGAATTTTTACATTGTATCTTATTTCTAGACTTTGGGGACTTTACCGCAACTATGACGGACGGCAAATCGTACATTGTTGTGTTTGGATGCCTCCAGAAATACACTGATTATTGGGTTGCACTTTCTGTCACAAAAAAATTGGATGAAGAGACTGAACAAATAATTTTGGACCATATTGAAGAAATGGGATTTAACCGTCACGATTTGAAGAGTAACAAGGATGCATTGCAAATCGATAGAATGAGAATGATCAAATGTCGCAAGGGTAAACGAATCTTCCCGGGATTAGAAGAAATTAAGAAGAAAGCTAAGAAAGCAGTTAAAAAAGGCACCAAAGGCAAAGGTGTTGATCAAGAAGATGAAGAAGGAGGAGGATTTGAAGGAGAAGACGGAGGAGAAACTGAAGAGTAAACTAATTGAAGACAATCTCAAGCATTCCTTGGTCAAATCCTTGCGACATTGCAACTACATACTCCAATCTGAATTCTTTACTAGACTTCCTGGACTATATGTTAATTTTCAGTTATTATGGCAGCTATATTTCATTACGTTAGATTCCATATATTTGTGTCAGGAAATTCATTTACAAAATTAAAGAACAACAGTAGCATATGAGCAGTCCTTGATACATAAATATTTTTCAAGTATTTCTAAATATCATTCGAGAGTGTACAAATTGGTTAGACGATCTATTCCACACGAGTCTTTATAATGTTTGAAATTGTATGTCTAGGTCTGGCATGGCCTTACTCCCATTTCCTTGTTCGTCCATGCCTTAAAATGGCGCTGGTGAAAGTAGTAGCAGAGTAGAAGTATTCGACCATCCTCGCCAAATTACCCAAAAGGATAAAACAAATTGCAAAGAGACATTTGAGAATAGACCACATTTATCCTTCTCATCTCTCCCCTCCCTTATATTTCCACCAGGTTACAGTTCATAAACACTCGCTTTTCAGTTCAGGGGGATTGCCATCTGCAAATCACGGTATTTGTCCCCTGTCCCATTGTCTAAACAATCCTCTTTCCCTAAATGATTCCTTCCTCTCCTTTTCCTTTCATTCACTTTCACTGGAGAATGAAAAAATCTAACAAGAGAGACGGCCAGAGTCAGACATACGTAATTCTTTCGGTTGAAAGAAATGGCAAATCGGATGCGCTGCGCGGAAAGTTGGCTGCTAGTGCTAGAAAAGGAAAAAAATCATTTTCTTTGCAAAAGTAGAAAGGGTTCACATATAAGTTTGATTCAAGCACTGGAAATTGAGTGACTCTTTAAAAATATGATTGAAAGAGTCAGACAAGTATAAACCTCTTCTCACTGTCATTTCCCCTTCATACTTACATTGCAATGCATCTATACTGTAGGCTACTTTCCTTTATTCTTCTTACAGTGATTGAATGGTCAAATTCTTCACCAGTGTCCAATATTTTAAAAAGCTGTCTGGAGCTTTTCGATTCTCAAATATTTTACCAGTGCAGTGAATGAATGATTCAATAGTTGCTTCATTTTTACTTGTATTTGGGTCACAGTCCTAAAAAGTAAGGTTTTAGGCTAGGCATATAATTTTGGGCTGACGTCGTGTGCAAATATTCTTTCCATATGAGATGCATTTGCTGTCAGTCAATTCAATTCAATGTATTGCACAACGCAACGATGCAGTAGAGTAGATTGATATATGCCCATCTATATCTAAAGTGCAACGTCGGAAAATTCCATTCTGGTCCGGATTACCATGAACTAGAGATAGAAGAAGAGCTCTAGGATGTACGTATAAGCCATAAGACAAAGACAGAACGAAATGTCTTTAACCCGTTCGATTTTCCTCTGCTTCGCTTTAGCTCTGAAGCCCTGATGGGGGTAAAACTAAAAGCAAGAGTCCCAAGCAGCCAAAGGATGAGAACAAACGTTAAAATATGTACAGAAGATATGTGAAAATGTGAATGAGAGTTTGCCAGAGCGAAACGAGAGAGAGAGAGAAGAAGTTGATGGGCGAAGCAAATGTGGCACAGTAAAGTAGCTAGAGAGCAGCTAGCTAGCTACATTTCGCAATTTACTAGAATGAGAGTTTGGGGCAAGGAGGGCAAGGCAAGACAAAGCAAGGCAATGCTGGTAGGACGGGACGGGATTGAGGAATACCCCAAGTCACTCTGGAGATCATAAAAGTAGACGAAGACGACGATGAGAATGAGACTGTGACACTTCTCCACACACACAAAGGGTTAGTTCTTAGAGACAGCTTCCAAAGCATTAACAAGTCCCACATTCAAAGGGTTTGCTCTAACCCAAAATTGAAATTTGAATAGGGGATAGGACCAGGCCAGCCTGGTTTCTTTCAGTACAGACAGAAGTCAGTCCTAGGACCAGGGCCTATTGCCCAATCTACCAATTACGATTAGGAAGGTCACACAAAGGGTTAGTTCTTAGAGACAGCTTCCAAAGCATTAACAAGTCCCACATTCAAAGGGTTTGCTCTAACCCAAAATTGAAATTTGAATAGGGGATAGAACCAGGCCAGCCTGGTTTCTTTCAGTACAGACAGAAGTCAGTCTTAGGGCCAGGGCCTATTGCCCAATCTACCAATTACGATTTAGGAAGGCTTAAGCTTGAGAAATAAGGTTTGTCCTTACTCAAACTGCCGCTTTTGTACTTATTTTTAAGGATTTCCACGCACTTCCAAATTCTGCAAAGTCCAGCTATTCTACTTTACTTTACAAATACTAAAGTTAAATTCACGAGACATGGGTTAATCAATAGACTATAGCTGGAATAGGGCTATATATTTTATTATTTCTACTTAAAATAATTATTTCATTTCATGTAGTGTATTTTAACTAAAAAGTATACATACCGTATGTCGCTTTTATTGTGCTAACTGCCTGCAATGAAACATTCAGATTTAGCTACATTAGCTAGCAAATATGATGATACTTCATAGAGATAAGAAGAAAGCGTAGAAAGAGTGCGAGAAAAGTGAAAGTGAAGAGGAGATAAGGGCAGGCGGTAAGTGAAACTGAACAGTTCTGTAGGGACTTTTACTTTGGTACAATCTCATTCACTCCTACCAGTTTTCACAAGCCAAGAAAAGTGAGAAAGAGTTGCTCTCAGTTTTGTTTAAGTTTTAGTTTTGTTTCATGACAAACTTAAGGGAAGGGTTATACAGAACAGAGAGAACAGAATAAGGGAAGAAGACGAAGTTAGTTTCCTCAAGTTTCTCGTTAACTCTGTTCACACTAAAGACAATTGACAGTGTCGTGTCACAGACAGTTGGGCGGGTGTCTTGGGCGTTAAGAAGTCGAAAAGTACTGGTACATATTGCGGCGGCAATTGGCTGGTTTGACCTCATTTGACTATCTGGCTGTGAATCCAAACTTTTTTGTCTCTTGAGTATTCAAATTAACTTGTGAAAGATTTGAGATATCTTAAAACGTTTGAACAAAGTGATGAGTTTGAGAAAATTAGCTCACTTGGCACTGATTGCAGTGCAGGGTAAATTAGAAAGAAATAAAGATTCAACTTTCCAACAATGCTAATAGGCTTGAGATATGAGGGCGAGTTTTCATTTAAGCAAAAGATCTAGATGCGTCTTGAATTTATTCAAAATATAATTTTGAAATAAGTTACGAAGCATGTAATGATGTGATGACACCCACAGGTCAAAAACCTTTCCCACGAAATACATTACACACGAAATTGTGATCAACACGGAAGATAAGGTGTAAGTGACTAATGGCTGAGCTTGCAAATTCTATTTGTAGTTTCGTTTGTGACCTTTATTTGATTACAAGGTTCCTTGGAAGTTTCCCTAGGGAATCCCTTCCTAATTAACTACAGTCCATTTTATCTGCTATACATATGTATGTGTACGTTTCTGAGCAACGGAAGCCCTTTGAGATCGGAAAACATAGTTGGTTTGAGAGAC
>WJEZ01001107.1:0-19802 GCA_009869925.1 Thalassaphorura encarpata | reverse complement strand
AAAAAAGTTTTTGATGCATTTGTTCAAAATATTTTATTAAAATTCTTTCTCTCACTTCGTTCGCACTGATAAGTGTCCCTGTTACATATTTCGTCATTGCAGCAATGAGGACTAAATGCACAGTGATGATCGTAAGGCTGATTTTCTTTATTCGGATCAGATGAACACTGTAGCGTTAGCGTCGGGGTTAAGGATAAAAGTTCGTAAAGTTTGTAAAGTTCATGTTTATATTTATATAATTGTAAATATTGAGTTTCATTTACCTCATTTGCTATAGACGTCCACGTTTAAATGATGGGAAAAAGGAATAAAATAAAATAAGCAAATTTGGTGATGATAGTATTGTTATTTTGATAAAATTACGTACGGAGCAGGCAGTTAAAATTAATACATGATCCAAAACAGCAATCTGTGTCATTATAGCAAAAATCTTTCGTTTGTGGCCAGATGCATTGCTGAATCACATAAAAAAAATTGTCATTGTTATCTCTTGAAGGAATGATTCAGTTTGTATATATGCTTACCGCTGCAAAATTTTGTGCATGAGCATCGTCGAAACAATTTTGATTAGAAAATAAAAACAAAGACAGAATAATATATTTTGTCATTACCGCACTCGTACGCAGAATCTGTACCTACCCCATCGATGAAATTATTTTTATCCCTACAACTTGCAGATCTGACCTTGATCTTGCCGTGAGTTTTGAATTCATCTCCACAACAATAATTTTTTCCTTCAGCATTAGATGAGTTTGGTACTTCTGGTGTTGGATTAGGAGTACAACCGAGTTCCTTTTCTTTTTTGCAGACGCCCTTGCCCTTTCCCTTCTCAGATTTACTATTTCTTTCCACCTCTTTCTCTATCTCCTTTTCGAACATTTCAATGACGGCAGGATCAAGGTCTAGACCCTTCAGTCCCTTACCATCAGATTGGTCCTTCTCCCTTTAGATTAAATCGTACTCAAATTATATGCATAACATGGTGATTATAATTTTAGAATTCAGACTTTATGCTTGGTAGACACAATCTACGAAACCCATGAACTTTCATGAATCTCTTGGAACAACAACAAGTTGGATTTTTCGACATGGAATTACCACAGTCCAATCCGTAATCTTTAACACATGGCTGAAAATTTAGAATATAGTCTTGATGTTTTTAGTAGTAAATTTACTTGCAAAGTATTTACCCAACAAACTTCCTGTGGTTCTGGTAGAGTTGCTTCTTTTCCAAGTACATGGGAGCGTACTAATCTACAAAATCCTGAGCAACATTCATCACCCGATTTACATTTTTCCATATCTGTCTTACATTTCTGAACAATTTAAATTAGTTAAAATACTGTACTCGTAAGTAAATTAATTTTATAAAATAAACAAAACTGACCTGACAAGTTTTAGCTTTGCATTTCAACCCGTAATTACAAACCTGGGTAGTGGGCAAAGACTCATTACAAGGTTTCCCGGCAGCTTGTTCCTAAAGAGTTTAAAACATGAAAAATTAATCTAAAAATATATAAATTAATTTAACTAAGCCTACTGGGTCTCTATGCCCAAGTCCATCCTTCATGTCCTTAAGCATAGCATCGCCTGCACAATAAATTTATGGAATTATACGTAATTTAAAGAATACAAGGCAATGACATTTTTGTCTCACTTCTTCTACACTCGTTGAGTATCAGGTCACAGACGTTATCGCCGCAACAATCACTTTGTTTTGTGCATTGACTCAAATCATTCATTCCGCCCCCGTTACACTATTGAATCAAAAGTTGATACACTTATTCATCATTAAATAATTTGAAAAAAAAATATATCACAATTTGAATTTTTCTTACGTTCTTTCCTGCAGATAATGAAATGATGGCAAAGGAGAAGAATGATAAAATTAATCTTAAATGAGAAAAAATTAAGGCTTAAGGTAATTGAAATTTTTATGAAATTACTTTGAATGCAACTGTTGTCAATGCATTCTCCGAAGCAACACTCAGAATTAGTTTGTACACTGCGTGAACGTGTCCCCTGGCCAGATGCATGACTTCAGACATGTTAAAATTTATTAATTAAAATGACTCTTGATTTGTTGTTTTAACTTTTACGAACCACTGGAAGAGCGAAAAATTCAAAGGCGTATGGCAACACAATCACATGACCATCGTCAGAAATCAATTTTCATTGGATTAAATTAAATGAATTAAAATTATTATTTTTTTCGTACCGCACACATGGATATCGCTTTTCTTCATTTTGCCTAGCGCAAGTAAATGATCTCGCCATTTTGAGAAGGTTGTAGTCATCTCCACAACAATAATTTTTTCCGGGAGTTTTGGATGAGTTGACAATTTCTGGGGTTGGATTCGGAGTACAGCCATACTCGAGTTCCTTCTTGCAGACATCCGATTTCTCTGATTCCACACCATGAGGTGACAATAAACCAAGGGCCAAACAAACAAGAAGAATTTCTTGAAAAATGTTCATGATGAGGCTTGTCCTAGCCTTAAACCCAGAATGAATAATATGTTTGGACCTGATGATGACTCAAAAGTCTAGTAACGATGGAAAATTGTGAAAGTTATGCGTGACGAAGGTCAAAGCTTAGTCAGTCAGTCAGAAATCAGTCATCAAGTTTCATTTTTCTGTAATGGCGAGTGAAATGTGAAAGCCAAGTGAGTCGACGCACAATGAGAGTAATCAAAATTAAATTATTCATTTTCATAGTTTTTGGATTGAACAAACAGGGATGGGTGTATAACTATTAAATTACTAAAAGATCTATTCATTTGTTTTAATGCTGAGAATTTATTAGCTAATTATTATTAGACATTATTAGTCCAGTAATATTTAAATTTTCAAAGATATACACGAATCAGTTGGTGCGTTTTAGTTTTCTAGGATTTTATTTGTCGTACGCTGCGGCATTGTCGTTGGGATCAGTACCATCATTCATGGCCTTGGGTGCCTTGTACGGTTCTGATGTAGTAGTAGTAGTACTCGTTTTAGCCCAAATGGCCATTTCCTTATTAACCTCTCTACTCATCCTGGCAAAATATTCATCGGTACCTGCTTTTAATGCTTCGATATCACTTGTAAACAGAGTATTAATAAAATTTCATTTAAATTGACCAATTATTATTTATAAAAATACTAATATCTGATCCTACAATTCACTCCGCAAACAAATCCTAAAGGCCCCAGATGTAAAAAACTTTTTAGAACAACAGGAACTTGGATAATTCTTCCCTTTTCCGGAATTGTGGTCGATCATAAATGCTCCGCGGCATGGCTGAATTGACAGTATTCTGTTCAAGAATTTTTAGACGAAATTTTATCAAAACCTCACCAAACAAGTATCATGATGAAGAGCAAGTGTGTCACCACTCAGGAGTTTATCACTTGCTTTTATACAAATTTCTGAGCAACAATCCGCATCCGATTCACACTTTTGGTGATCTTTGATGCATGTCTGAGAAATTAATGTCAAATATTAAAATATGTTCGCCAACGTGTTTAGTCCACTGAAAGAAAAAAAACTGACCTGACATTTCTTAGCCTTGCATTTTAAACCAGAATTGCAAACCACTGACCTAGGTAATTTTTCATCACAAGCCTTTCCTTCACCTTTTTCCTAATTTTTGCATTATTTTTTAAAATAAGATAAAATTGGCTCAAAATATAAAAATTTATATATGCACTACTTACTGGAACTTCACGTTCCTTGTCCCTTTTAAGTCCAGCGGGACCTATAGATTAGTTCGACATAATGTTTATAAAAGTATTAGCTTGATATAATAAAAACCGTTAGTCATAACGTACTCCGATAACATTGATTCAAGCTGTAGTCACAAATGTCATCTCCACAACAATGAGTTTTCCGTGTACATTGACGATTAGAAGTTTGGACCGCATCAGTTGTGTCATTACGAAAACACAGCTGTGTCGGGATTGGATATTTGTTAGCGAAAAATCAATTGAATTTATCTTTAACTGCTATTTTACTTACTAGCATGGCTAAAGATACCCAAATTATGTACATGTCATGAAATAGGAACAAAATAATTTAGATGTGAATAAAAAAATGTATTATTAATGTATTTTGATTAATTTACCGTAAATGCAGTAGTGATCCATACAAGCTCCAAAACAGCAATCTGAGTTCTCATTGCAAAACACCTTCTGTGTTGGCCAGATGCAAGGCTGGAGTTACATTAATACATTAGTAACATGAATCCTTAAATAATTAGTTAATTATTTGTATATTTGTGCTTACGGCTGTTAGGAATCAAAATTAAGGAATTGACAGATCCATCATGAAATTAATTTAATTTCAGTTATAAAGCAAATTGAAATACATTGGAAAAAATTATCATTACCGCATCTGGTCTTTCGTTTCTTCTCGTCAGTTGATCCGGTCACTTCACTACGGTTAGTGCAACTCGAAGCTCGGGCCAAATGTGTTCCATGATCTTTCATTTCATCTCCACAACAAAATGTTTTTGCTTCACCAATGCCAGGGTTTGGAACACAGTTGGATGACCCATCTTTTAAGCATACATCTGAATCTTCAACTTTTTTTCGTTTTCTCTTATCCTTCCCTTTGTCCTTGTCCTTGTCATCGCTTCCACCATGCGCAAGGAGGTTAATATCTATTTCTATTATTTTGTCAAGGTTTACGACTTTCTTATTCTCACGGTTTTCCTCGCTTTGGATTAATAGGAATTAAATTGATTTATTCAAATTATAGGTTGTATATTCTATATATTTTTAATTCTGACCTTTTAGCTTTAACTGTTGCTGCAGGTAAGCAAATTCTAATATCACCAAAAGGAAAATATCCCTTAGAACAACAAGAAGTTGTAGCATTGTCCTGACTCTCAAAACTAAGGTCAATTCCGTATGATCCAACACATGGCTTATAAATGACAGACAGATAAATTTAGTTGAATTTTTCCATATGTATTTATGCTATGCTTTAACTCACCCAACAGATTTGTTCAGCTTTGAGTATTTCTCCATTATCACCAAACTTGAGCACTTTACCTGTTTTTCGACAAAATTCTGAACAACAGTCTCCATCAGATTTACATTCTTCTTTATCTTTAGTACATGTCTGTGAATTTTTTTTAAATTAAGATGAACAGAAAACTTATGGTCAGTTACTTTATAATAGGAAACTAACCTGACATTTCTCAGCCTTGCATTTCAACCCGGGGTTACAAACCTCAGATGTGGGCAATTTTTCATCACATGGTTTTCCTTTTCCTTTTTCCTATATGATCCAACACATGGCTTATAAATGACAGTCAGATAAATTTAGTTGAATTTTTCTATATGCATTTATGCTATGCTTTAACTCACCCAACAGATTTGTTCAGCTTTGAGTATTTCTCCATTATCTCCAAACTTGAGCACTTTACCTGTTTTTCGACAAAATTCTGAACAACAGTCTCCATCAGATTTACATTCTTCTTTATCTTTAGTACATGTCTGTGGTAATTTTTTAAATTAAGATGAACTTATGGTCAGTTACTTTATAATAGGAAACTAACCTGACATTTCTCAGCCTTGCATTTCAACCCATGATTACAAACCTCAGATGTGGGCAATTTTTCATCACATTGTTTTCCTTTTCCTTTTTCCTGATATTCAATTAGCACGATGATAAAATAAATAAAAAATACACGAATAATGCGTATAACTCTTACTGGTGCTACAGGCATACTTGCAGCTTCCTTTTTAGTATACACGAATAATACGTATAAACTTACTGGTGCTACAGGCATACTTGCAACTTCCTTTTTAGTAGCCTCGGGGCCTAAAAAACAAAACAGAATTTGATACATTTTTCGAAAATATAGTCTGTGACTCCCATTAATAATTTCTCTCACTTTTTGTGCACTGAAGTAGTTCAAAATCACAAACGTCATCGGCGCAACAATCACTTTGTACAGTACAATGACTTAATGCTGGTTTCCCATCATTCTTGGAACACTGGTGGTTAAAATTTAAGAAATTTATATATGTATTGTTATAATTGTGATTTAAATTTTGCTTACGTCTTTTTCTATAGAAGCCCAGATGAAGGTGTGGAAAATAGAACAAAATTAAATTAATTTTATGCTAATTTATTCCTATTTATTTTAATGAAGTCAACTTACTTTGAATACATCGTTCATCCTCACATTTTCCGAAACAACAGTCGGAATCTTCCATACAAAGAGCTTTTTGTGTAGGCCAGATACATCGCTGCATGTATTTATATTAGAAAAATGTGTAAATTACATAAGTATAATGTTAAATTTGTAACAACATACCACTGTGAAGATTCAAAATGACCAAAATTCAATTACGGATGCCATGAGCAAAAGTAAAACAATTTTCATTAGACAAGCTGAAAAAAATTCATATAATTTTATAATTACCGCATTTCTTTTTGTTGTGTCCCAACTGGTCACGGCATGCAGCAGCTCTAGCCTTAATCATGGTCAAATCAAATTGTTCATCCCCGCAACAATATTTTGCATTCATCATTGATGAATTTGATTTTTCTGGATTTGGATTGGGGATACAGTCATAGTCGTTCTCTTGTTTGCAGACCATGGGCGAAGGTGCATCCTGTTTACTTGAGTCAGCCACTGGAGAAGCCCATGATGACCCCACGGCCAAGGCCAAGGCCAAGCAAAGGAAAATTATTCCTTGCACAATGTTCATGGTATGCTGAATATTGAAGGGTTCAGGGTGAAATGATTGGAATTGCGACGAATGATTATGATGAAGCATGAAATTTTGAAAGTTACGCTGTAGAAAGAAAGTTTTCTGAGCCAACTTATGTATGTAGTTCATTTTTAATTGTAATTAGAGAGTTGCTTGTTGATTCATTTCTGACGCACAGAGTAATTAAAATCGGAAAGTTTTTAGGTCATGGTCAAATATGTCGCCAAAATTATAACAAATGAAAAATGATGCAAAAGTGTGGAAAATTTTGTGCAGATTTTGGATTCTAATTTTAGAAGTAATGCATAAATATGAAAATTTCAAATTTTATTATATGCTTTTAATAATAATTTGAGATATTGTTAGAGTACAATAATGTTCATCCACGTGAAGTGAAAAGGTCAAAGGTTGCCTTGTGTATCTAGTGCACTAATTTCAGAACTCAGAGTAGGTCATATCTGAGTGGAGCAGCTTTGTCCTTCCTACCTGACGCTGTCTCGTGTTTTTCCTCACTGTTTTGATTTAGAAAAAATTATTTTTAGTTTTAATTTCTAAGCAGTCAATGATTGAATTGAATATTCTCGTATTACTTTTCACTTGGCAAGCAAATTCTTAGATTCCCAAAAATAAAGAACCGTTTAGAGCAACAGGCGGTCAAAGCATCTGCCCCATTGTCAGTATTGTAGTCCACTTTGTAGGCTCCACGGCATGGCTAAATTAGATTTATTTTTTAACATTATCATATTAAAATTTATTTATTTAGTCTATCTTACCCAGCAGCGTTGCTCTTTCTTTAAGATTAAATTCTCCTTGTTGTCATACACGTAGAGTTTTCTGCAAAACTCTGAACAACATTCTGCATCGGATTTACACACTGATTTGTCATTGAGGCATTTCTGGGACAATATGATAAAATATGAATTTAATTACGGGCAACAACAAATCAGTAAGCATCGATTCTACGTACCTGACATACGTTGACAAGTGTCACTGATGATTGATCACCTTTTTTTACCATTGCTCGTTTAGGCATGCATTTCAATCCATTGTTGCAAACTTCGGATGTAGGCAAGGATAAATCACAAGATTTTCCTTCCTCTTTTTCCTAATGATTGAATTTTGCATTAATATTTGAAAATTAATCGTAGCTAATTGATTACTGATATATGCAAAATTTACAGGTGCAGGTTTAATACGCTCTAGGTCTCTCTTCGTGCCAGCATCGCCTGTAAAATTCAAAATAATTTGGAAATAAGAATGTGTGTAAAATTAGTAGCTGTGTTGTTGCCTGACTTCGTATGCACTCTGAAAATTTCGTGTCACATGTGTCATCCCCACAACAATCACTGTCTTTTCTACAGAAATGATTGTTAGTTTGTTTTCCATCAGCTGTTGGGTCCTTTGAGCACTGTAAGCAGGTAAATTTGGAAAAGAATTAATAACATTTAAGTATCCTAATTTCTGTATATTTCGTTTTAGTTTAGTTTTACGTACTTCTTTTTCTGCAAAATCCCCAATTTTTTCATTGAGAAAGAAAAAAGAAAAACTTAGAAATTTTTAAATAACCAAAATATTCATAATTTTGATATGATTACTTGGAATGCAGTAATCTTCAATGCATTCCCCGAAACAACAATCTCCACTGGTTTTGCAACCTTTCCTCCTTGATGGCCAATTGCATTGCTGAAAATATTAACAAATTTTATTGGCATTAGGATTAGCACAATTGGCTTGATTAATCTGATATCTGCTTACCACTGCAAGAATCCAAAATAGGAAAAACCATGAGAAAAAAAATTTAATTAGACAAATTGAAATTATTTACAGTATATAGGAAAAAATGTATTACCGCAAGTAGCCGCATCATCAGTAGATTCTTTGTAGCAAGTAGTAGATTTAATTTGTATATTCTTCAGTATGCTCTTCTCATCTCCACAACAAAAATTCTTTCCTGGGACCATGGATGAATTTACCTTTTCTGGTGTTGGATTTGAAACACAACCTTTTTGTTCATGCTTTTTGCAGGGTTCTTCAACTTGCTTCGCTTTTTTGTCGTCAGGTTTTGGTGTTGTTTTTGGTTTTTCTTTTGGTGGACTAACGAAGTAATAGAAATCATCTATTTTAGTTTGAAATATAAAAGTATGATAACTTTGAAATACTTACCCACTATTCGGCATGCAAAATCGATAGCCTCCGTAAGAACCCCAGCTATAAACGAAGGTTTTAGAGCAACAAGCAGATGGATAATTTTTCCCTTTGTGGGTATTGTAATCAACTGCGAAAGTTGCCGCGCATGGCTAAATTCGGAAATAAAAGTTTAAAGATTGAACACACTGATGCCAATCTCTCGAAATTTTACCCAGCAAATTTGTTCCTCCTTTGGATTTCCTTTCGCGTCTCGGGACGTGAATACTCTGCAAAATTCTGAGCAACATTCTCCGTCTGATTTGCACTTCTCCTTATCTTTGGTGCACGTCTTTTCAGTGTAAAAATTAGAAGGAAGGACAAGATTGGAGAAAAATTTTACTTAAATCGGGCTTACACAGAAATAATTTTTTTACTGACCTGGCATTTCTGACCTTTGCATTTCAACCCATGATTACAAGCCTCAGACGTTGGCAAATATTCCTCACATGGCCGCCCTAAAGCTTTTTCCTGATTATACATTAAAGTTTTAAAATATTTAGAAAAGTTTCAAGCAAATTTGCTTATAAACCTACTGGTTCTACTTTCATAAGATCTGTGTCCTTCTGAAGTCTAGCTGGGCCTATAATCCAAAATTTGATAATGAAAGGCTTGAGTATATAATTTGTGCTTACTCACTCTTAGTGCATTCAAGTAATTCCGTGTCACAAATTTCACCGTCACAACAATGACTCTGCTGTGTACATTGTTGATACTGATTTTGATTTGCCTTTGGATCAGAAGAAGAGCACTATATGATAAAAGTTGCAAATATTAAATCTCGTCAGTATATAGTTAAATGGATTTTTTGTATCTACGAGATTTTGCTTACATTTTTTCCTAAAGATGTCCGAATGATAAAGAAAAATAATGAAAGATTGAAAATAAGTTTCAGATTTGTTCACTAATATTTTGATAAATTTACTCTGAATGCATCGGCTTTCTATACATTCTCCTAAACAACATTCGTCAGTCGTAGCACAAAGTCGGCTGTTCACCGTTGGCCAGATGCATCCCTGTAGTACGGTATTAAAGAATTAATAAATTTAAAAAAAAATCCTTCTGACTAATTTAGTAATTAGTGTATTTAATTTTTTACTTACCACTAGAAGATTCCAACGTAAATAAAAACCAATAAATTAGTCAATCATTTACGACAAACTGAGATATTGCACACATTTTCAGATATTCTTAATTACATACCGCATTTTTTCTTGCCACGTAATAAATCGTCAACACAAGCCGCAGCTTTAATTTTAAAACTGTAGAGTTGAGAATACTCATCCATACAACAATGATTTTTTCCTGGGACCTTAGACGATTTTGGTTTTTCTGGTGTTGGATTTGGAATACAGTCAAATACTCCCGTTGTTTTGCAGACAGGCTCTTTCTTTGGTTCGGCCTTCTTGGCGTCGGGTTTTTCCTCTCTTTAATTAATAAAAGTCATCATAAATAGCGTTTTAGTTAGTAATTAATAAATCTCTTTTTTAAACTATTATGAATGGTACAAATTTCTGGCTTTTCCACACACTTTTTAACCGGCGGCAAACAAATTCTGAGACTCCCAAAAATGAAGAACGTTTTTGAACAACAAGAGGTTGGATAATCTTCCCCCTTCTTATAATTATGGTCTATTTTGTATTCTGTGCGGCAAGGCTGATCAAAATATACAAAAAAATAAATAAAGCTGTAATTGCGATTCATTGTTGTAAAATTTACCCAACAGATATGTTCATATTCTATCTGTTTCTGATTGGGCTCGGTCTTCTTTTGAACTTTTCTACAAAATTCTGAGCAACACTCTTCATCCGATTTGCATTCTTTTCTCTCCTTATTACAAGTCTGTACAAGTAAAGAATTAAACACATAGTATGTTAGAAAGCTATTAGTAAAATTTGATGTACTATTTTATTGACCTGGCATTTTTTAGCCTTGCATTTTAACCCATCATTACAAACTTCTGATGTGGGCCGAGATTCATCACATGGTTTTCCTTCGGTTTTTTCCTGATTTTATATTGAAATAAAAATGAAGAAATTGTCTCAAACTTGATTACTAAAAATCTGCTTACTTTATCTGCAACCATACGATCCCTATCTCTGCCTAGTCCAGCCTCACCTTTTTGCACATAAAATATTTGTAGATTGTTGTGCAGAATAAATTAATATAAATTTAGCTCACTTCGTGTACACTCAAGTAAGTCCTTGTCGCAGTAGTCATCACCACAACAATGACTGTTCATTGTGCATTGTTGCTTATGAGTTTCTTTTCCATCATCCTTTGGGTCTTTGGAGCAATCTCTTTTAGAGTCTGGTCCTACATTATTTACTGAAAATAAAGCAATTAGTAAAAACGATATTTGCAATTATTTTGCTTTTGCATTTGCTGAAATTACTGTCAACACAGTAGTGCCTTTTGAAATCATCCATCTGACATGTTCCATAACAGCATTCTGTATTAGCCATGCAAGGTTTTTTCTCAGTTGGCCAGTGACATTCCTATAGTACATTAAATTTGGTTAAAAATGGCTGAACGTAAGAATATGCAAGTTTTTACTTACCACTGCAAGAATTTCAAAGAGATTCAGTGTCCATGTCCATCCAAATCAACAATTTTTAATTATAATACGTATTGAAACCAAAAATATTTTTAATGAAGTATTTTTATTACCGCATTGTTGTTTTAATTGACTCCAATCCGTGATAGAGCATACAGCAGATTTGATCTTAAGGCCGTGGATTTCAGTGTATTCATCTCCACAACAATTGTGATTAATATAATTTACAAGACTCTTGGTTGAATTTACCATTTTTGGGGTTTTATTTGGATGACAATCGTAGGCGCCTTTGGGTTTACATTCCGTGAATAGATTACTTTCCGCCTGGGGATCAGATTCTGGTTTTTCTGGCTCTGCTCCAAGGGCCAAAGCCAAGGACAAGCATAGGAAGAGAATTTCTTTAACAAACTTCATGATTTCCGATGAAGCGTTTAAGATGAAATGAGAGTGTTGTTGATTTGTTCTCAATGCTTCAAGCAATAATTAAGAAAGTGAAGTCTGACTCAAGGCAAGCTGAGTCAGGTCAAGTCCAGGTTTTAGTTTCATTTTTGCATGCAAATAATAAAAGCAGAATGGGAAAGTTTTAGTTTGCTGATTCATTTCTGACTCTGACGCACTTAGTCGTAGTGTAATTAAATTGGAAAGTTTTAGGGCATTGTGATAGAATTTTCTATCGTAATGATTCAACAATGAACATGATTCATTGGATATGTGAATATGAGCGTTTTAAATTCTATTTTTACATTCTAATTCTAACTAAAAGTATTGTTTTTTTGAATGCAAATCGTAGGTTAAGCGAATCAAAAAAAAGAACACATGACATGATTTCTAAACTGATCTTATCTGTCGCAAATTTTTGCATTGTTTCACAGCATTAATATATAAATTCTTAAGTTCCTATTAAAAAGAAGGCAAATTTTAGAATCTCTTCTCCAATAATTTGTATATAAGCTTCAAATATATTTATTGGCTCTAACAATATAAGATATTATTAGAGTATGACAATAAATTTCCGATTTAGTAGGACTTCAGCTTCAGCGCTTAGGATTTAATAGGTCTTGTCTGAGTGGAGCAGCCTTGTGCCTTCTTTCGGGTTTTTCCTCACTAGTAATTAAATGTATTTTTAATTAAATCCTCCATTATAAATACAAGTAATAAATCTGGACAAACCTTTCACTCGGTAAGCAAATTCTTCGATTCCCAAACAAAAAGAACCGTTTAGAGCAACATGCAGTGACAGCATCATGACCACTGTTTTCAGTATTGTAATCTACTTTGTAGGCTGCACGGCATGGCTGAATTTGTAATGTATTTATCTTGTTATAAATTGCAAAATTTATTTCTGGGAAATTCTGACTTACCCAACAACGTTGCTCCGTTTTCATTTCAAGACTGTCCTTGTTGGCATAAGTCAAGAGTTTTCTGCAATGCTCAGAGCAACAATCTTCATGAGATTTGCATACTTCTTTTTCTTTCCGGCATTTCTGGGGCATTATCATAAAATGTTAGTTACTTAATAGATATTAAATTTCACGACGTACCTGACAAGTGTTGACAATAGCCACTGATGATTGATCATCTGCTTTTCTCATTATTCTTTTCGGCATGCATTTTAATCCATAGTTGTTTACCCAACAACGTTGCTCCGTTTTCATTTCAAGACTGTCCTTGTTGGCATAAGTCATGAGCTTTCTGCAATGCTCAGAGCAACAATCTTCATGAGATTTGCAAGCTTCTTTTTCTTTCCGACATTTCTGGGGCATTATGATAAAATGTTAGTTACTTAATAGATATGGAATTTCACGACGTACCTGACAAGTGTTGACAATAGCCACTGATGATTGATCACCTTCTTTTCTCATTATTCTTTTCGGCATGCATTTTAATCCATAGTTGCAGACTTCTGAAGTGGGCTGGGATAAATCACAAGATTTTCCTTCCGCTTTGTCCTAACAATTATTGCATTAATAAATGTTCAAATTTAAATGAAAATGAATAAGGAAACTAACAGGTGTAGATTTCATCAGTTTTAAATCTCTCTTGTAGCCAGCCTCACCTGGAAAATTCAAAATAAGTATAAAAATCGTGCGCTACATATTGCGCCGAATAAAAATTTGAACTCACTGCGTACGCAATCAGCAAATCGAACGTCACAAATATCATCGCCACAACAATCACTGTCTTTTGTACAGTGACGATCATGAGTTTGACTTCCATCAGCTTTCGGGTCAGTTGAGCACTGTTGTGTTAATTAGCAAAGCTAGGTTAAACTAATGGGTACTGTGTATTATATCAAGTTTAATTTTACAAACCTCTTTTTCTGAAAAAGTTCAACGTTTGCGTCAAGATGTTTAAAAATAAAAATGAGTATTTTTTAAATAACTAAAAGATTCATCATTTTGATAGAATTACTTGGAATACAGTGTTCATCATGACATTCGCCAAAACAGCAATCTGAATTAGTCGCGCAGCCTGTCCTTTTTGAAGGCCAGATACATTCCTTCAAAATTAAAAAATTAAATTGCTTTATAAAGTTCTGTTCAGATTAGCACATCAATCTAATTTTAGCTTACCTCTGTGCGAAGATTCATTCGAATAGGGTAAAAAAAATAATAAATTTTAATTAACAAATCGAAACAATTGCGAAACTCAGAAAAAAACTTATTACCGCATTGCACTTTCCCCAGTTATATTGGAGCAAGCGACGGCTTTGATTTTAATGCTTTGCAATGTGCTAATTTCATCTCCACAACAGAATTTTTTTCCTGGAACCATTGATGAATTTACGTTTTCAGGTGTTGGATTAACGACGCAATCTTCTCTTTCCTTTTTGCAGGCTTCTTCAACTTTCTTAGCTTTTTTGTCATCAGGTTTTGGTGTTGTTGTCGTCGTTGGTTTTTGCTTTTTTGGACTAGTGGAAATTAATTTTATGGTATCATCCATTCATTTTGAAATTTTGATGTGATAATTACGGCTTAGGCGGCAAACAAATTCTGAGGAATCCAAAATAAGAGTAGTTTCTGGAACAGCAGGCACTTGGATAATTTTTTCCCTTGTCAGAATTGTAGTCAACTCCGTATGTCCCAACGCATGGCTGTATTCAGAATTAAATTTTTTGATTAATGGCTAACATTAACATTACGATTTAGCAATATCAGGAAAATTTACCCAACAGATTTGCTCATCGTTTGGATTTCCTTTTGCGTCATGGGACGTGAATCTTCGGCAAAATTCTGAGCAACATTGTCCGTCAGATTTGCACTTATCCTTATCCTTAGTGCATGTCTGAATAGTGATTAAATTAGAAATTTTTGACTTACCCACAAAGAATTTTTTTACTAACCTGGCATTTCTTAGCTTTGCATTTAAACCCAGGATTACAAACTTCAGACGTGGCTAAAGATTCATCACAAGGCTGATCTTTTGCTTTTTCCTGATTTTATATTACAATTTCGAAATATTAAGAAGGAACAATTTCAAATACAAAAATCTGCGTATTAGACTTACTGGTGCTGCTTTCATAAGCTCTGCGTCCTTCTTAATTCTAGCAGCGCCTACAAAATTAGATTTGATAAAATATCTTTTGAATATAGTTCATGCAGCCCCCGGCGCAACAAATACAAGCGGCAATTGCTTTCCGTCCGGTTTTGTCAAAACTTTCGAAGTAGTTCATCTGAGTGCAAATAAGCTTTTAATGAAAGGTTAAGCCTAAAAGAGTCGAGTTTGACCTCTAGAGGTCACCAAAGTTGAAAATACGTCAAGCGTGCTTTCGGTCCGATTCTACCGAAACTTAGCATGGTGACAGACTAAGGCACCCCAAACAATAACCTGTTTACGTTGACTGTTTACTCAAAACAAACTTCGTTTGACCTTCAAAGGTCAAAGTTGGAAAGAAGTCAAACATGATTTCGGTCAGATTTTGCTCAGTCAGACTTGGTATGGTGACAAACTATGGTACCTCAAACAATAACTCGTTGACGGTTTGTGCGAAAATCGTTTGACCTCCAGAGGTCACCAAAGTTGGAAAAGATCAAGTTTTGTTTGAGGAAGGCGACTACAGAAGCTGTATAACTCGGAATGTTGATACCGTCAACTCTGAATAAAATTCAATTTACGGTTTGTTACACGGAAACGTGGTGCTATCAGGACATGGGGCATTAACCCCTCCAACTAGTACCCCATTAGTTACAGTACATCCGAAGTTCCTTTCCGTTGTGTTCAATGTGGAGGACAAGCCATAAGCGATACCGTTACATTCAAACAAAAGGTAAATAGAATCTTGTTCAGAGTAGAATACAGTATCACTTGGATGTAAAGCAAACCTTGACTTTTCCAACGTTGGTTATCTCTGGAGGTTTTTTTTGTGCGAACTGTCAACGAGTTATTGTTTGAGGTACCCTAGTTTGTCACTATACCAAGTCCGAATATCAAAATCGGACCGAAAGCACGCTTGATCTCACTCCAGCTTTGATGACCTCTGGAGGTCAAATGAGATTCGTTTTGAATAAACCGTCAACGGGTTATTGCTTGGGGTCCTTTGTCTGTCAACATACCATCTTTGGGCAGAAGCGGACCGAAAGCAAGCTTGACCCATTTTTCAACTTTGTTGAATTCTAGAGGTCAAACTAGACTCTTTTGAGCTTAATCTTCCATTTAACCCATGTTTGTACTCATATGAACTACTGATTTTGAAAATTTGGACAAAATCGGACCGAAAGCAATTGCCGTTTGTATTAGCGCCAGTGTCTCTCACTTTTAGTGCACTCAAGTAGTTCGGTGTCACAAATGTCATCGCCGCAACAATGGCTTTGCTGTGTACATTGTTGATACTGAGTTTGAACTGCCTTTGCGTCAGTTGAACACTGTAACAAATATTAACCTCAAAGTAACCAGTAAAGTTACTACTGCTAATTGAATTTTTTTCTTACATTTTTTCCTAATGTTGTGAAAATTAGAAAAAAATAGTAAAATGAGTAATTATAATAAATATTATAGATCATTGTATAATTGTGTTGATCAAATTACTCAGAATGCATCGGCTTTCTATACATTCTCCTATACAGCATTCCTCAGTCGTTGTACAAAGCCGACTGTTTGCTGTTGGCCAGATGCATGACTATAGTTAAAAATTATTAGTGTGCCTTCAGCTTATTTAGTAATTTGTGTACTTTAATTTTTACTTACCACTAGAAGATTTCAACATGTAGGTTGAAACATTTGTACAAAAATCAAAGAAAACCAATAAATTAGTCAATGTTCATTTAGACAAACTGAAATACTACACACGTTTTCAGATATTATTAATTACATACCGCATTTTTTCTTGCCACGTAGTGGGTCGTCAATGCACCCTGTCAATTTGAAATAAAAACCATGGTGTACTGATGTTGGATCTTTAATAAACGCATGAAATTTATCTCCACAACAATAATTTTTTCCTTTAAACTCGGAGAGTTTTCCTTTTATTGGATTCGGAGTACAGTCGTATTCTTCCAGTTTTCTGCAAACAGGCACTGCCTCTGGTTTGACTTTCTTCGCCTCGGGTTTTTCCTCACTCACACTAAGAAATTTTTTTAGTCAAGTCATTCAATTAAGATGTAGATTATGGCTGAACCTTCTAGTCGGAGCTGGTAAGCAAATTCTGAGGGATCCGAATATAAAGAACATTTTGGAGCAACAGGAAGTTGGATAATTTTCTCCCTTGTTATAATTGGGATCCACACTATAGGCTCCACGGCATGCCTGAATTTATAAAAAAATATTTAGCTCTAAATTTTTTACAATTTCAAGCCTAATCTTACCCAGCAAATTCCTTCAGCATCTGCCCCTTTGTCATCAGACGTTTTAATTGTTCTGCAAAATTCCGAGCAACACTCATCATCCGATTTACACTTAATTCTATCCTCAATGCATTTCTGTGTCAAGAGTAATGTTAGTGAAGTAAACTAATTTAAGCCACTTGATGTGTTAAACAAACCTGACATTTCTTTTCCTTACACTTCAACCCATAATTGCAAACCTCTGATGTTGGTAAGGATTCATTACATGGTTTTCCTTCAACTTTTTCCTGATTTTATATTAAGAGTTCATTGCATGAAGACAAAAGGACATATGAGTATTAACTTTACCTTGGAATTGGATAAAGCCATACGACTTTTGTCTCTTTTGATTCCCGTTTCGCCTACGAACGAAGGAAACAGAATTTTTTGAGAAAATAAATTACTAGGCCATATGTCGTCCCGTAACGGAATCGCCACAGAAGGGCGAGCCGTGAAGTCATTGTTTTGTCCCGTATATCGTGTTTTTATCAAAGAAGAAATATTTTTCATCCAATATCTAATCAATTCAACATTGCAAACACAAACAACGTTATTATGAATTTGCTCAAAAACGAAATCAAAATGTGTATAATTTTAAGAGAGATTAACTAAAAAACAGAGCCATCAATAATTCAAGTTCTTTTACTGTTTACGGTCACTTGTGTGTTTATAGATTGTTGCAAGTATCAAATGAATGCGCTTAACTGACAACTTTGTATTAGTAAAACTATACCGGAAACCTACATCGTATGACAAAATATGTGGTATAAATAAACTTTGCAAGCTTATATTTTAAACAAAATCAAACAATTGTATATGGCCACGCCCTTCTAGTCCATATCATCCTGACTCCAGATAAAATCGGAGCAAGAATGTCAGGGTTGACAAAAACCCGGGGTTTTTCAGGGGTTTTTGATAGATGACGGTTTTACTTGCTTGAAGTAAGGCATGGAACTCATGCTACGATGCATTTACTACGACTCATGCTTTTCGTTAGTTGAAATTATACTCTGATCTTTCCAAAACTCCCAGAAAACTATAAACCCCAACCCTGATTTTGTTAGAGCGGGTTTAGGTGGGTTTATAGGGTTTAACTCAGGTTAAACCCCGTAAACCCACCCAAACCCCCCAACCCTCCAAACTCCTATTGCCAACCCTGAAGAATGTATACCATATGACACTAATTCAAACCCAGAACACCACAGGATAACTAAAGGAGCTGTTAAGCAGGGACTGGTTGGAAGACTTAAGAACAGAGCAAAATTTCACTCAATATTGGTACTAAAACTAAAATAGCATTTTCCAGGGATTCTTATGCTTCATCGGCAGTATGTACTGTAGCCAGAATGATTTTAAAGCAAGAAGACCTGTCGATATTCACATTTAGCGAAAAACCAACTGCTGCTGCTAAGAATTTTCAGTATAAAAGTTAATGGAAGTCAAAAAGCTAATCATCATAACCAATTCATAAATTAAAGTGGGGATTATCTTAGTTACCCCAAGAATCAACTAAGCCGGCAATCCCCGGTTATTTGGATGGAACAATCGCTCTTTTCAGAGTGGTTTCCACGGGAGGTCAAAGGGTACTGCCCCCTTTCTGACAGAATGATCTTTTTTCCGGTTATTTCTGGAAACGGGTTCTTGCAATGGCTATGCCAAAACCTCAGTCAAATCACTTTTCGAAATAAACAAACTGCGTACAGTACAGAGTGACGGACTGGAAATGCAAAAGTCGTCCATAAGGACTTCACTCGCCCCAAAAGCTATCGCTTTCTCCGCTCGCTCGCCCAATGATAGAAGCTAACAATTTGATTTACGTACTCCGTGTGCACTCGAATAGCAATGTGTCACAGACGTCATCACCGCAACAATCACTGTTACTTAAACAGTGATGTTCATGTGTTTGAGTTCCATCAGCACTCGCCTCCTTTGAACACTGTATGATCAAATATCAATCAATACCAATGATATAAAATTTGATATAATTTTTGTTTGCTATTTTACTTACACTTTTTTCTTTAGATGTTTCGAGTAGAGAAAGTAAAACATAAGTAAAAATTAGATGAACCAGGTTAACATTAGATGGATTAATTTACTTTGAATACAGTAGCGTTGAAAACCAAATGAATCACGAACACATTGTCCAAAACAACATTCATGGTCCGCCATACAAACTGATCTTGTTGTTGGCCATTTACAGGCCTATTGTAATAGAAAATTAAATTTTTACCCTGTTTCAATATGATCCTATTGACTAATGATTCAATTATTGTCACTTACATCTGGAAGGGTTCCAAACACGAACACGTGATAAAATTGACCAACCAATTAATCGTTTACAATTTTTATTAAATTAATTTGTTTAAATATATTATATTTGTATTACCGCAATGCCCGTAATTACACGACGTAGCTTTGATTTTAATCCCGTGGATTTCCGTGAATTCATCTCCACAACAATTTTCTGAACTCATGGAAGAATTAACTTGTTTTGGATTTGGATTAGATCGACAACTTTCACTTTTCTTTTT
>WJEZ01001106.1:0-19823 GCA_009869925.1 Thalassaphorura encarpata | reverse complement strand
TGCATGTGGAATTTTGACAATATGTGAACTTTTTGTCCTTTCCACTAGCAAAGTCACTTTTAATCAGAATTTTAGTAGTTTTTTTAACGCTTATGAATTCTTGAGTCTTCCGTCAGTACGTGTGATTTTTTATTTTGTCACAATTTCAACATCAACGTCAACTTTTGTCAAATTCAACTTAATCCATTCCATCATGTCGACCAATAACTTTGTAAGCATACCCATCCATACAGAAGTATTTGTAATTTGTGTCAAGTTTTAATTTCAAGATAATTTAGTTTAATTCTAATATTACTCAAATTCTTTGCAGGACGTTAGTTCTATTCCGATTGATATTCATGCTAACAAACTTCTGGATTGGCTTCTGAGTCGTCATCATTGTACGAATGAATGGCCGGAGAAAATTGCTATTGTCAGACAAAAAATCAATTCTGCCTTGAAAGATATGCCCGAAAATGAAGTCTTGGGCAAAATTTTAGCAGAAGCATCACGTAAGACGATTAAAATTCAATTTAGTCATCATTTTGATCATTTACCGACTTACATGATTATTTATTTGTTTAGCCCTGACCTACTATCATTGCGTGAAAATCGTGGAAGTATTAAAGGAAACAGAAGTAGAGTCCAAAAATATATTTGGAATGTACGGTTCTCGCCGAATGAAGGATTGGCAGGATATTTTGAAGCTTTACCAAAAAGATAATCTGTATTTGGCAGAAGGTGCTAGTATTTTGGCAAGAAATGTCATCTATGAGGTCCCAGCTCTAAAACGTCTCATATCAAAATGTGAATTGAGTCGGGCAGAGTATATGAAAAAGGAATCAAGCTCCAAGAAACAGGCTCAAGAACTTCGGGATAAATTTACACATAGTTGTAATCAACTTGGACTCCATTTTGATGATGTCGTGAACAAGGCCCCAAGTGTCGCAACGATTGGAAATCAGCTAGTTCGACAAATGAGTCATGAACTCCCAGGAATTTTTGACAAAATTTCAAATCAGACTAAAGAAATTCGAGAAGCAGTCATCTTCTATAGAAAGTTTTTACGTGCTACTGTAGGTTTGACTGATGTTGAGGAGGAAAACTGTCTTGGATTACTCTTCGCGGTAGCTGGTAAGATTTTAGTGTTACTATTGAAAGTATAGGCATTAATAGTCCAGCATTAATAATTCAATGTTTTTTTAGAAAAAGGAAACATCACAATTTATGAATGGAAACACGGAGAGCCACCTTTGAAGATTGAAACCGCAGAGGTGAATTATAATTTTGGTGGCGAAGAAGATTCTGAGTCGAATATAGTAGACATTGATTTTGGAGAATTAGCGTCTGGCAACGACGACGCAATTGATCTTGAAACAGGTATTTTTTTGTGTAGCTTTCAAACGCTATTATAAATTACAAATATATATACAACGTTATAACTAAATATTTTTTTAACAGGAAATATTGATTGGGGTGAGACCGGAGAAATTACTTTGGAAAGTGAAATTGATTTTTCTACTGATGTTCAGCTTGATACTTCTGGAATTGTGTTGGAAGGGGATGGGATTGAAGGTGGAGTTGCAAAAGGGGAAGACGCTTTAAGTATTTTGGAAAACTCTGATACGAGAAGTCAATTCCTTGATGCCTTATTCGAGGTAAGTTTAGATTAGTTTTGAATCAAGATTTCTGTTAACAAGCAATTTTTATTAATTATTTCAATTCTTTTATATACGTTTGTTTGTTTGTCCGTTTCTGGCTTAGTTATTACAAAGCTCATTTGATTTCTTAATTATAATCTCGTCTTCTGCATTGTGCAGTTGGAAGGATTTCTGGGCCAAAGGATTGAAGAAACTAAGAACGAGAAGTCTAATGAAATGACGTTGTCCTACAATGATGACTTGATGCGTGCAGATAATCTTGGGAAACTCTACAAACAAACATCACAGCTCCTGGCCTTGTTCAATGAGACAAAGACCAAACAATACTTATTAGTTCGGGAGTCAGAACGGTAAACAATTTAGGCTAAACACCATCCCTGAATTTGACAAAGGTTAATCAGCATTTGATTATTATTTTCCTATCATCCAGTTACATTACTCGCCTTGCCGAGTCACTTTCGCAAAATCTATCCCTAGCCAAGAAAATGGATGCAGCGGCGGAGAATTGTGCTGAAAAATTCTCAGAACTTGGGGAAGAAATGAAACATGTGAATCCAAAGGTTCAAGCTCTAACAAAGCAGACTCGTGACCTACAGACGTCAATTTGCAAGGAGATTTCGTTAAAATATAACAATCGTGTTGTTTACATTACTGGTGGTTTATAATTTTTTCTCTTTGTGACATAAATAACATGTCCAACAAAGTTTTAGTAATTCCAGGGTTCTATACATATTTATCGATTCGAATCTGATAACCTAAATAATATTCTTGAAAATAAAAAGAATTCGTTAAAAATGAAAATGGTATGTGTGTATTCTTGACATTAGAGTTAGACCGAACAACATCACACATTAGTCCAGAGTCTTCGAAAACAAATAATATCAAGACTGTTGTCCGATCGTATGACATTTGACATTCTAAAGGTGTTTTTCCAAAATATCAAGAAGTAAAGAGTGGCAGGTAGCACTTTATTATTAATATAATTTGAACCGTTCCTAGAAAATTAGAAAGACTCAGCATCAAAGTGAGTCCGAAAGTTTTTGGTCTCAATTTTGACTGATTGTGATTTGGAGGTGAGCTGAGGTGTTTTTAGTTTTCTTGCCTCTATTGCGTGTTTTTCTCTGACACGCAATGTGCCTTGTTGTGTCCATCCAGTTCGCCCTTTGTTTCCGTCCTCCTCAAGTTTTGCCTTGCCTTGATCATATTATAGGTTAAAGGGAACTGACTGAGTGTGGTGAATTTCCACGTTACCCGGGTTCTGTTCGGGTAGTTCTGTGCTGTTCTCCGAGAAAGAGGATGATGAAAGTAACAGAAAGAGAAATGAGAAAGTACATCAAACCCCACTTTAGTTTTGCTGAGAGAGTTAGTCGTGAAGAAGGCGTCCAACTGTCTGCCACGACTTTCTTCCCACTCAGAATTCCAACACCCGGCTTTTGAGTCTTTTCACCCTCTCTTGACATCTCAATCCAATCTTCATATCACAAACATCTCACATTCTACTCTACTCTACTACACTCATAATATTCAACCTTTAACGTTGTTAATAACAAAGTAAAAAAAAACTTAAAAATTTACGCCAGTATCGTATCGTACAGGCCCTCAAGACTTTTTATTAATGTTTGCATTTCGATTCGAGTTCTAGGTGTGAAAGTGAGGTGAAAAGTTTTGAAGGAAAGTTGAGGACCAATTATTTTTAATCAAATGTGATTCAATTAAACTTCATGTCCTTGTGCGTGACAATTTACTGGTAAGTCCGAAGTGGAATTACATACTACTGTGTTATACTGTACACAGTCAGTCCAACTCACCCCGTTAATACTTTTTCGTTTCCCTTGCAAAGCGTGCAGGTACAACTGAATTTTACGTATTACAGCAAAATTAATTGTCAATAAAAATTCTCAAACTTTTTGACTGGTAATAATTTAATCTTTAAAGTGATATTCATTGACAAGTTTTAACAAGTTAAAAATTATCATGTGCGAGATTTGCAAATAGAACCCACTAGGGTTTATTTACTCTAAAATCTGTCCAAAGCCAAATCGCAAAGGTTTACAATAGTTAAGGCTTATTGCCTACATTTATTTTGTGCCTGCCTTTACGATATTATGTTGTGAGTACTGGTTTATCCATTCTCTCGGTCGTTTCATTTTGTTCTTTCACTCCGCCATGCCATAGCTTCACATAAATATTTTGAATCATTCCATTTGATGAGAACTTTTCTATCTCCACGTGTTATTGGTTCAGGCTTCAGGTTCGTGTGAAACGTTGTGGAATCTGTTTTCTTCTAGTTTCAACCACCTCAGCCTGCAGCCTAGAGAAATGAAGAGTCAAATCCTCCGTTTCAGGGCTGTAGTAGTCAACCCAACTTTCCTCGTTTTTTCCTCAAATTTTGCTAATAACACAACGATTTCCCTTCACATAATTTCTTTGGGAATGAGAGCAAATGTTATTGCTCCAGTTTGGAATTACAGCCAAAACCTCTTTTCCTGTTCAGCCAATTTCGTCCATTACTCTGATGGCCATGGAACATTAAAAGCTTTTGGGATATCAAAGTAATACAAAGCCGTAAAAAAGTACTTCACTTCTGGACCAGGTCCATTTATACTTCCGCCTGCCGAGACCAGTTTGAGCCATCCATCCCGAATCCTGATGAGTTTATAAAATAGAAATGTAACAGCGTAATCAAATTAGGGGAATGAAATTGAACGAGTGTTTGTGCCTGCCTGAAGAGAAAGAGGAACAGGGCAAGCAGCCCTTATGTTTGGAATTAGAAAATGGAATAATAGGAGGAGTTGAACTCATGAAGTGACAAGAACTATGTGAGCTGACTCTTTTCATTTCACTTCTTCCTTCTCTTCCTCTTCCCATGATAGACTTTAATAATAAATGAACTCAGAGAAGATGTATTAGAGTGGAAAAGAACTTCGACATGTTTGAAAATGATTCTGTTCTCCCATTCTGTGGGCCAATTCGTCCAAGGCACTGCACTGCACTCTTCTACTTGGCTTTCTCTACCTTACCTTAGGAAATTTTCCCCTTCTGTGCGTGTGTCTAATGCAATGCATGCAAATGGTCAGGACCTTACATAAAAAATGCGTTCCGAATGAGTTTCCTTTCCGAAAGAAAGTCCTATCACACACACGCAGTTCAAAATCATTAGGGAGTTAATCGTACCTTACCCTGTCCCCTTCAACAAAGTTCCCATCATACAAAATTTCTTCATTCCAACCCAGACAAAGTTTTATGACCCGTCAGACCTAGTTGGTGAATGGTGAGCAGAGCTGTCCCATCCAACATTCGGATTAAAATCCACTCTGAGTATTAAACATAGACTTTTTTTCCACTCGTTAATATTAATCGTCTTGCTATAGCACAGCAGCTATAAAAATATCTTACAATTAAAGACATGTGGTGCCAATCAAGCTTATTTTATGTCTTTCCCATACAGTTGTCACGCCTCATTGAATCTTAACATGTCTTAAATATACTGGGGCACCATTTGGAAGAATTCCCTTGGGAAAGGAGTGCAAAAAGATTTGCAAGGACAATATCCTATAGATAGGGAAACTTTTGCAGTTAGGATAATCCATTCATTTGGCAGAAAAATACTACTACCTGTAAATTAGTGACTACGTGACTGCTCCTAGTTCTATTGCATTGCTATGTTTGTCAAACTTTTTACTTTAGTTGAGTGCATGGGACATGTAGAATGGAGAAAAAATATTAAAAAGCCAAAAAAAAGAAGCACAAAACCCCTACTGATTTTCTTTTTTCCTCCCCAATCCCAATCTAAATATTTTTCTCCATGAAAGTTGGAGTGAAACTTTATAATATGACTACATTGCTTTGAGCGGATGACGTTATTTTCTTGAGCTAGAATTTTTTCTCCTAAAGTAAGTTTTTCCCACAAATGGTTGTAGAGTGGAAAGATGGTTTAGCTGTTTGGAGAGAAATTGGTTCCATAATCCTCAGTACATTGCACGCCCTCCAGTCCAATGCCTGGAGCTTAGCCCTGTGCCTGTAGTTGAGAATGGTGTGAGGGAAAGTATACTTTGCTAGGAAGAAAAAATGACTATTGACATTACATTGGTTTTTATTCCCATGTCCTTTTTCCAGGGAGGAAATTTCTTCAAATTATTATTACCCACTTTTCCAGTTGATTCCATCATCCTCTACGCCTAGTCCCTTGTAGTCTAATCCGAGGAAAGTGAGTGAGAAAAGAAACTTCTTGTTCCACCACCCCCACACACCAAATCGTTTTTTTCTTTTTCCTTTGACTGACTCAAGTCTTGGACTAGCTAGCCGAGTCTCAAGATTCTTTTTCCTTTCCACTCCATTATTATTTTATACAGATGGATTGTCATGTAGGTTGTATGTATGTTGTCACAAAATGTCCTTGTCAGCATTCAAGAGGAATCGGCCGACTCCGACCATGAAGTTATGCCCAATCTGTTGATACAATTTGAGCTTGGCTTTCTTCAGTCATCACATCTCGCATCCATGGCTAAAGCTAAAGGCAACTCGACTTTCTTCGGACTAAACTTGTTCATTCTTGAGCTCTTCACTCACTCACCCGTACTTTCTTCTCTCTACTGTCACATCCATGCATTTATTTTAGAAGGAGGAAGAAAAAAAAACCTAACCCTATCAATTTTCTTTTCCTTCAAGCTTATCCCAAAAGACCGATTTTTGTTAGGATGGTTCCATATGTTTGGCAACTAGTCGTCCATGTACAACATAGTAGAGTATATTAGAGGCAGAGTAGATTGAGAGAGGAGTCCCTCGTGGGAAATTGGCCAGGAGGGTTTCCACTGGAAAATTCTTCAGTTCCTTTTCTTCAAAATGTCAACCCCTCCTCCGTCCCTTTCACAACCAACAACATTTTCCACGTGAAATGAAACTTTTTTCCAGACCTGATTTTACTCTTTTCAACTTAAAAAAACTAGCTACTACTTTCCAAAACAAATTCAACAAGGAATGAACTAACATGTTTCAAAAAGTGTTTTATTCAAGTTTACTAGGGGAAAAGAAGGACAAACTAACTATACTCGGGCTGACTGAGAGAAAGTTTAAGGAATTGAGTAAAACATGATGCCAGATGCTAGAGCTAGACATTCACCCATCCATATCTCCCCACTTACTTACCTGTTCTACCCTTCTAGCTTTAGACATTTCTATTCTATTCTCTCTTACCTGCAATTCATACCCCCACTCAACTCACTCAACCCAATAAACCATTGTTGTCAACTATAACTTGTTTAAACTTTCCTATTTCTCTGTTTTGGGAAAATAAACTTTGACAAAAGTTACTTGAGTCTGTATCCCCTGTATCCAACACCAATCCATTAGTCCAAAATTCAAAAGTTTCAAAACATAGAATATGTCTCTCAAGTAGAATATTGGTTTGAATTTGAATCCACCTGTAAGAGTGTGAGATAAAAATAAAAATTCAACTCTAGTGCGAAGGATAAGCTCTGATACCTGAGTAATGGGTTGGAATGATATGATATGTCTAACTCTTGAATCCTGGCGGAGGAAGCATTTAAGAGAAATATTATGAATTTGAGGATTGGAATGTTTGCCAAAGCGCAGAGTGCCGGCCGAGTTCTCCGATGTTTGCTCTTGTTTCCACTTTGTTCTTCCAGACTGGCACAGTGACGCTTTTGTTTATTGTGTGTAGGGACTACAAAGGTCTTTGGGGAAGCCGGAGGGCAATTGGAAGCCGCAGAGGAGCTTAAGCTTAGGACCGGAAACCTGGAAAATACTACTGGGCACACACAACACAACACAGGTTGGACTATGGTCTTCCTCATTCTTCCCTCTCACTCGAATCTTTCTCCATTCATGGAACGGATGTGAGTTTGAAGAGGTTGAGAAGAAAAAAACTCAAGGAAAAATCGGTGGATACTCTGTTGGTGGATCAAAACCATGTTGCTCTTGTACATATTTCTCCTTCTTGTATCGATTCGTAAGTAAACTAATGTACTCTCAACTTTCCCTATCCATAATAGTTAAAGAAAAGCCTGATTAAATTTTCCTTCTACCAACCCAACCCTGTTGGATTGGGGGAAAGTCGGATTTGGATTTATGGAGAAGGATATGGCGGAAGAAAGTGATGTACGTGTTAAAATATTATATGCCAGAGTAGTGTTTGGAGAAACTACACCAGAGCTAGAAATAGGAATAAGGAAGAAAGGAAGGACTAATAAGAGAAATCGTCCTCACATATATTTCTCAATGTTGCACGAAGAGGACAAACAATCTTGATCCTTTTCTTCCGTGTCTGCCAAGTCCTGACGGAATCAGACTTCCCCTAGCGCTAAGCTGTTGTCTCTTCTCTTCCATCCGATTTCTCAGAATGGAGTCGTAAATTATTCTACCAACCCAGTAAAACCCATCTCACGGTTAATTAAAAGGATCAACCAAAGTTTAAACAACAAACCTTAAGGAACACTTTGTCCGGATTTGGAACAGGGATTTGGGATTATGGGCGACGGCCCTGTCTCAAACTCAATGGAAATTAAACTAATTTCCTTCCTATACAAAACACACGACGCTACTATAATAGATGCTATAAATTCTATAAGGGAATGGATGTGCATTACTATTACACTTAATTTATGAGAGATACAGAATTTCAGAAATTATAGTGTAAGTAGAATTTCTACATTTCCAGCATACTCTAATTAATAAATGTTATACCATTTTATTTTACAAGGTGTTTAAATTTCCAGAAGGAGAGTCTAACTTCAAAATGAACTCTTCTGCCTCGAAAATTTTTGCACTTAAAGAAAATGCCCAAGTTCTGATTTTTTGTCTCTTGGGAGAAAAGTGTAAGTTGAAAGTGTGGGTGTTTGGAAGGTTGAAGCCAGGAAGAGCATAGCGTGTGAGAAGCATTAATAAATAAAAATTACTTTTTTTCTGCGAAAGGCATTTTAATGAGGAGCAATTCTCTACTGAAAGCTTTCTTCTTTTCCCAACGTTCATTACAACTCTACCACCTGCTTTGCAAATGGTTAGGGAATTGCCCGGCTTTAGGATTTTTTTTTCTACGTACGAAACTGCTCCATTTTATAAATGGAAGTTGTTTGTTCAATTACAATTACAAGACGAGCACTTTAATTCTCATACCTTTCCCGTAGTACTAATGACTCTCCTCGCTCATTTACAACGCCATATGCAAGGAAATTAGGAAAGCAATTGTATTCACAATGAGTTTTTTATCTCTTAGGAATTAGAATTGCAAATTAGAGCTTATGAAACTTTACATTGGCGTACAGTGTACGTAGTGATTATTTTAGCAAATATTTTTATGCGTATTAATATTTTATTCAACAAGTTCAAAGACACTGAAACTGTAGGGTTAAATAATTAATTTCATTCGAAAGGAAGGAACATAGAAAGTTTAGCCAATTAATTTTTAAAATTCCCTGGTATTAAAAGTTGATTCAAGGAATTTAATTTTATGAAATATTTGAGTTTGACATGCAACAAAAAGTTGGAATGAAATTATGTTGAGACTATAAAGAGCGGAACGGAGCAATAAGATATTTGTTGCGGTTGGTCTTTGCTTGGCGAATAAATTCTTGAAGGTTTTAATCAATTGTATTGTGGAGTGGTCATAAGTTTGATACGGGATCGCATACCAACAACTCTCTATATTTTCTACACTTTTCCAATCCCCAAGTCTTAATAGAGAGAGTGGCGAGTGAGAGTTGAAGTATAACAAGTATTTTTGGGTTTGAATCAATAATACTTGTGAAACGCCTTTCCCTCGAGAGAGTTAAACAACTCAAAAGAGAAAGCGGTTTTCTTATTTCTCCCTTCTTGTTTGTTTTTCCCTCGTCAGAAACTTATACGTACATTTGATTTTTTTACACAAAAAACTAAGGTTTCTAGCTTAGAGGTTTAATTCTCTCATGCTCCCTTTGTCTTGTATACTAAAATGTAGAAATGGGATTGAACTGGCATGGCGCGACAGGATATTTGCCCTTCTAAGCATATAGCAGCATGTCATGTCCGGACCATATGAACCTAGTAATGCAACCCTCCCTGCCTCAGTTTGCATTCTACGTATTTCAACTTTTAGTTTTACTGGCAGTCGTCTCGTCATAGCCCATGACATGGGAATAGGATTGGGAAAGGTAGTGAAAATCCAGAAGAATGCTAACGCCATAAGAAAGCAGAGGAATGCAGAGCATACAACTCTCGTTTCCTGCCCAAGACCTATGAAGTGGTAATAAAGTGTGACTCTTTTTAGGTCCCACTGGCTTTGTAAATCAACCCAAGTTGCTTTCAGCGATATAAGATAAAGAGTGGTTTTCTTTCCTTCTTTTTTCCACGCCAAGTCAACTCAACCCACGACTTGGTTTTCGTCTCAGAGAACATCGTCGTCGTCTGCTCTTAAAAATAAAGGCAAAGAAAGAAAAGAAGCTAAACACTCCTAGCTAGCCACCACAGTAGTCCTCTTGATGACTTGACATGGAAAAGAAAAAAAAGAATACTAAAACTTTGTATAAAAATTGTCCTGGACTAGAAGTAAAAAACGAGAGAGTTTGAGAATGAGAGTATTAGGTGTTGATAAGGGAGAGACAGACAGACGTGGGAAAAGATCAATTTTTCTTCTTTTTTTTTACTTCTAGTGCCAAGGACTAGTTCTTTTCACGTCAATCCAATCCCAATCTATGGATTCAAGGTGTACTTTTCCTCATTCCTTTTTTCTTTTCCTTGGCCCAAAGTGTCATAAAAGTTTTTGAAGAACTTTGACGGCGGAACAAATTGCTGCAGTGTGTCTACAGATAAAACACACTAAATCATCCGATTGTTAGGCAATGAAGAAACCCTCCAATCAAGGCAGAGGACATGATTAAATGGCTCTCAAGTTCTTCAAACTTCTTCCATTCCTTACACCCCTCATTTCATTTTATGGGCTAATAGAATTCAAAAAGTTTTTTACGTCTATTAATTAACTCAATATTTGGGGGTGGCGGGATTGAGTGGAGAAGTAAATAGAAGAAAATGCCTCGAGACCCAGTTGTCATCTCGGCAAACCCCAAGAGGCTTAAAATCTGATAGAGACGAACTACAAGGCAGGGCTAGATGTTGTATTGAAGCTCTAATGTAGTGCTCAATGTATCAATTCTTCTCTGCAGGGGAAATCTTTTAATTACATCTCCAATGTAGTAGTGTGGAAAGAAATAAATCTATCAGCCTTCAGAAGAAGATTGACGAAGAGCGGTTGGGGCAGGAATAAAAGATGGGGATGCAATTTTTAAGACCTTAGGTGCTTAGAGCTGCCGTGGGGAACTAACAGTAAGTTGGGCGGACAGGCTGTCTGTCCAGGTCCAGTCTAGTGTATGGAACTCAAAATTGAGCCACGCACATATTATTAATGCGTATCATTTTTTAAACCTATCCTTCTTCTACCTTGGACCAAGTCTCTAGAGTTAAGAGGAGATGAGTTTTGGGTTGAGTGTCTGGTAAAAGCTTCAATATGACAAATTGTCCGACTTTCCCTCCCTACGTACCTTTGCTTTCACTTTTTCTTTGGAAAGCAACCTTATTACGAACTAGTATGTGGCTCATATCCTATTTTGAACAAGGGAGACTATTGTTCCCCAGCTAGTTGATGGGAAATGGGGCTGTGGTTCTCAGAAAAATGTGAGTTTGAACTTTTGTATACAGACGAGAAGAGTTCAACGTGGAGTTCGTACTATGTGGGAGCAGCAGCAGCAGGGAGAACAACGACCAGACAGACTCAACCAGTTGTTGAGTTGGTTGGACCTAAAAATTTTGTGGCTCTGGGTGGAAATGATTTACGGATTGGATACCGTGTCTCGTCCACTCCAGTTTTGTCGGACCAGACCACTCTCCCAGCCCTGGAAGATCTTTCCATTCAATTGACTCTCCTTGGTGAGGATGGGGACGAAAGCTGGGTAGCAACGCAAAAACTCCCAGCTCCACTCAAGACTACATGGCAAGAGGTATGCACTCGTCTCGTCTTCTTAGTCCATGGAAACTCTTGTGGTCCGATAAGTGAATTCGTGTACTACTGAAAAACCTATTTCCAACAACTCTCTTTCTCACCTACATACAAATATACAGATAGATAGCCAACTCACTTACGAGTTCACTTTCAAACATTGTCTCTCAACCCAGAGATCCATTCTCAACCCAAACTCATTCTTTTTTCCCCTCATTTTCCTTTTATGAGTTTCCCCGCTCTGAGGTCTAATGCCATTTTGTACTTTCACCTTCTCATCCATCAGGACCCACGTCCATCCTCCTTACATTATACACGTATTTATATTCTTTATTGATGAGATGTGAAATTGTATTTTTTATGAGAGCTGGAATGGATTGGTGAAAGAGAGGACCAAGTTATTATTAGATAAATATCTCATAAGCCATCTACTTGGTTGGAACTAGTGTGTACAAAAAGATCCAGAGCCCCTCTAAACACATGTTTGAGATACGGGACGTAATTGAATTGAAGTATCATAAGCCTGAGGCCTGAAGTAAAAAGTAGAAGAAGAATCTCTAAGCTTCCTTGAGTTTTCCCATGCATGCATGGATGGTGGTGGTATGGTGAAATAGAGGGATTTCTTTTGACTTTCTCCGGTACTTCTTTTTTTCACCGCCGTACCGCATTCCCGCCTCCCTTCACATTAGTGGAGTGTCGACGGCTTGATTTCACACTCATTCGCCCCATTTGATTTTGTCTTCCCACCATCCTCATCCTTCAGCTCAACTTTTTTTTGCATCTAGAAAATTCAATTGCATGCGAAAGAAAATGTTTTTCACATTTCCCAAGACATCATTAGCACCACTCCCGCTTCAAAATCCTCAAAGAAATCCACAGAGTCTCTTGAATTGTATTACATTCCATTGCTCCAGGAGAAATAGTTTTGAGCAACACAATTTTCTTCTCCATGCACAGCACATCCACAGCCCACCAGATCCACGCAGTCAATTTTATATAGGAATAGGAAATGAGTGTTTCAAACCCATGGTATAATTTACTATTAAATATTTTCATTCAACTCTGCACGAGCAAAAAGAATGTTTTCTTTTCTTTTTTGTTAGTATTATTAAGATTAAGACAGGCAGGCGTGAAAAAAATAGAAAATGAGTTTTCCCATCCTCTTAGAAAGTTTGGATGAAGGCAAAGTATAAGAAAAGATGAAAGAAGATTAATATTTTTTTCGAATACATTTCACTTGACATGAACACTATCCTCACGTTGACGTCATTCCTGTGAGTTCATTTATTTTGAAGAATGTGAGTACGTAGTAGGATTTTAATTATGTGGAGTAGTACTAGAAAAACTGAAAGTGAAGTAAAATTGGATTTGGTTTATCCACGCATGTTTTTAACAAATGAATTCATAATTTCATGTTTCATGCTTTATGATGGTGGTCAATTATTCTGTAGTTGTTCAATGACAGCCCATATGGATTTTTGGAATACCAATGCCCTATAATCATGTTTTTATGGACCTTCTGCTTGTAAAGACTAAAAACGCATGAAATGAAACCCAAAACAAGGGATTGAATTGTAGTTTCTGTTTCTGTTCTACTGGCTGATAATATCATGCATTCATTTTAAATCGTAGCAAAAAAAATTTCAATTACTATAATTATGTTGGTTAGGGTGCTTTGTGTTTGTGTCCCTTGTGAATTACATGAGAAACGGTAATGCAAGTTACACACAGTGTGTTTCCATTGGGACAAAACTCGACATGGGGTTAGGGTTGAGAAAATGCGGGTATGACGGACGGAGTACGGGTATGATACTTTCAGGAAATAAGGAATTGCACCGAGGCCCAGATACGGATATGCCATAATATGATACCACCTAGGTTTGCTTGCTTAAGTGGAAATACGTACTCCGTTTTGAAGGGTTGTTAAACTCACAAGTAATAAACCTAAACCCCTGGATTTACGTACATCTGGCTCATGATGTATTTTAAATAATGTACGCAAATTCTCGTGGTTTTGGTTTCAAAGCGTGCATAAAATGAGTGAATTGGACTACATGATTAATAAAATCTAGACTAAAGGATTGAAGAGCTCAGTTTTATTACATTTTTGATTTTATTATGAGAGGAGAAATGGTTGAAATATATATTTTAGGAGTACTAAGAACATTTTAGCACCCCATGCTCTCTAGAGTGGTGGATTTTGATGTGGTAGTTTGTTAAAGCCCATTAAATGTGTTGACTGTTGTGGATTACGATTATAGGCAGTATTTGAGTGTGGACTGGTGGTTCGCGGTGGGATTTATAATATCCGGTTGATCGGAGGGAATGGATTTGGAAATGACTATGATTACGATGGGACGAGGAAAAGAAGGACGTCGACGTCGTCGTCGAATCTGGGGAGAACAGTGGATATTTTATCGAATTTGACCATTATTACCCTGTACCCTACTATTGATTTTGAAGTGCCCCACCGACTTGAAACCTACACAACATCTGTACCTGTCTCTTTTGGGCTGACTCGAAGTTTATGTAAACCTAAACTACCCTTACCTCCCACTCGTCTCGTTCTCACCATTTGTAAACAACCTGATGGGAAAGAATGCTTTCGGGATTTTGCAACGATCCTTGAAGAACCTCTCCTTCGTCTTGAGGTAACTTTCCAATTTATAATACTCCTTCCGCTTCACCTCTCATCCGTCCCTTCCTTCTCCTCAAAAACTGAATTTCTTCTCTCTATCTCTAATCCTAATGCCCCGTCCTCCCTGCCCTTCGTATATGATTATTTTTTTAGAAAAAGAATATTATGCACGAACCGTCTAACTCTCCGTCTACTACTTGTAGGTCCGCTCTACTACGATTCTATCCACATAGATTTCTCAACTTAGATTTAAATAATGGAAAAAGTTTTTTTTTGGACTCTCAGATTGCAAACATGTACCGTTACATTACATTAGGCAGCCCTCCTTATTAATTTCTAGGGAATAATTCCCTCTGTAGATCTCCATTCTAATGTTGGGCAGATGTCTGCATTAGAAACGCCAAGGAATAATTCTATGTCAGCCAACAACGTGTAATACGAATACGAGTTGCAATTATATTCCGTGTCTTTCTTAACATTCACAAGTTAATCACGAAAATTCATACTGGGAAATTAGAGTATGGTTGAATTATTTTTAATAGCCTATTCCTCAATAGACTCTTGGATTGAGTAAGGAAATTAGAAAAAGCGTTGAATTTCTTACACGAGTTTAGACTTTTGGCCAAATTGAATTTCTCCCATAGTCAAACTGAAACTGTCGTCATTTAATGCTTGAGTGGGAACAGGCGTTAAATTCATAAAACGATATAAATGATGCTATCAAAATTGGTAAAGGATTTGAGGTTTCATTTTGAGAGCAAGGAGGGTATTATAAACAGGATGGAGTAGTTATGGCTAAATATACTCGATTTTGGAAGTATTATAGTTGAGTAGTAGGGAGTGGCCTGAGCTGGTGAGGACGAGGTTTTAGAGCCCTCAGTCTGGAGTGGAACATGTATACTGTTACTCTATTTCCCCACTTGAATTCCAAAGTCAATCCTTTCCATTTGAGTTTCCACATGATGACTTGGGCCGGAAATAGGAATGCTTGTCACGTATTCCTTCCAGAGAAATCCTTTCTAAGGTTGTAACGTTTCGGTTATTACAGACAGGGCGGTGGGCAAGTTAGAAGGAAGCCAAAGTGCTTCAAACGCTGTTCTGGAAATTAATACAATCCCAAAGTATTCCAACCCAACGCAACAACTCTTTCCATTTATGCCATCAACATTCCAACTCCTTATTGTCGCACATTAAATATGAGATTTTTATAGAATTCCAACCTTTCACACGAGTTTGTCGCTAGCTACAACTTGATTTCACGGCTTCATTTCCTTTCCCCTCGAAGAATATTATCCTAACCCTATATCATGACCTATATCATGGCTCGCCTATGCTTCTGTTGCTATATTTTTCCAAACTGTAATTAAGTACATCCCTGTGCATTGTGTTGTGTTTGGAATGCTCAATGCTGCCAACCAGCCAGCCCTAGCGTCAAAATTGAGTTATGATCAAAAAAGGAAAACTGATGAGTTACATTGTGTTTTTCTATTCATCAGAGAGAAGGGCAAGTGAGCGTGATGATCGACTGCCATTTGTGGTCTCGAAATTCCTCCTACAGAGTACAAATTCAAGAGAAGTCATCAATTAGAAACGTTATTGCCACGAGCCAGCCTATCAAGTGAGTTGCACGAAAAATCAATACATTTGTTTTTATAGAAATTTGCATTAGCTACACATTGCACTGGTATGGGTTGGGAATTCTAAGTGATGAATATAAATGCTCTACAAATCCTTTATTTATCCAAGGATAACCAAATTCCACAAGTTACCTTTAAACCTAATGCACCCGAGCAGGGTTTAAAAAATCGACTCATTGCTTTACCCAAAAAGTTTACTTTTCTCGGCTTTTCTTTTAGGAGCATATGCCTGGGAGTAACCTAATATTTAAGGAGCCCGAGTTGAATTTGATTAATTCTTCCTGCTTTCTTATTACTTCCGGAAATGAAAGTCCTTTTCCTTTTCTTTTCTCGTTGCGTGGATAAGAGTGGTGGAAGTCCATGTGTGTATTTAACGTGGGATGGCTCTCCCTTGGTTTTTTAAATACAAACACGTCAATAAATCGATCCTCCTATTAACTTGAGCATAAAGGTGGATATTAATTCAAAGCAATGAAGAAGGGAGACTATGACAGGGTGAATGAAAGAGGTTAGAGTTAGAGCAGTCCATGAATGTGTGTGTATTGATTTGGCTTTTGTAAAGAAGGGAAATGCATGGCTTTGTTGGCTTTGAGATTATCCATTGTGTATAAAGTATTTAGAAAGTAAGGGAAAAGAGAAGGGCGTAAATATTAGTTGGCTAATATTAAGAAACCCTTAAGAAGTATAAAAAGGGTTGGTTGCTCTAGCTTTGCCTCCCTGACTCAGTGGATTTAATTACAAGAACTCCTTTGGTGAAAGTTGGGTTTTAAGATTTTGTACTTTTATTTACTACACGACTTTTCCTTGGACAGGGTTGAGTGGAGCCCAGGATTTGCCATCAACTTCAGTGATAAAAGAAAGTCTATAATTCCATGCCGAGACAGCGTTCAAGCTGTTGTTTCTTACCCACCGTGTATTTTGCCAGGGAAGGATAAAATTCGGGTTTATGGTTATGAAAGTCTGCCAGTCCCTTCATTCCTTGCACCGAAGCGATTCAATTACATCAGTGAGAAACAAATCCTTCCAAACGAACAACGCATCACGTTTCCTTGCAGTATGTTTCCTCAGAGGTGAGTCCCATCCACTTCCACTTTCTCCATTCTCTCTTCCGACAACACATTAAATAAATACTCCCGTCTACCTCCACTCTTGATACAACCAAAGGAAATTAAATAGACTAACAATAATATTGCACTCCTTCTCCAACTTGTTTTCTGCCACTCCTACTTTATTATATGAACATGTGCTCAAATCCAGAAGAAAAAAATACTCTCACTACGCACAAGGTAACCACTTCACGTGTTCAGTCTATTTCAGATTGGGCATGAAACTATAGCGAGGAGGTCTTCTCAAATACATTTGTAAAGTATTTGCTTTACCAAAATCGTAGAAAAATAATTATTTTGACCTGGAGCTTGTTTACAAACGGACAGAACAAATGTTATAGCTGTGCTAATAGACATATTGTTGTACAATCGATTTTGATATTGCTTTGCACCTTAACGGTACAAATATCTCCATATTCAATTTGGTAAATAAAACGTGCGAATCAATATGTAGATATCTTAATTTAATTTTGAAGAAAAGTCGTAAAGGTTAAAAAAATAATCGTTGTCGCTGTAAATTTAATTTTTTGCAATCTCCTGATGTTGAATTTGGTCCCATGTCAAAATTTGAAGACTAGTTGAAGTGATTACCTTGTCATTTAAGGAGAATGGTAGCTCAAGTCATGAAGGAGACTCGAAGCGAAAGGACTGGGTTAGGGGCTAAGAAAGGGATTAGTGTAGATAAGACTGGACATAGGACTTTTACCTCAACTTTCTTTCCGTCCTTCACGCTCCATTCAACAGTTACACACGACACACATGTCATTTCTACCTAAACACAAGAAAACTTGAGAGCAAGAATAAAAATCCAAGTTTTTATGTAGTAAAGGGGAAAAAATAAATAAATTACAAGCCAATTATTAGTAACATTGTCCACCCACGTGAAACACATGAGGCGTCTCGCACGTCTGACCTGCCGCCATGCCTATGTGTGAAATAAAATACATTTTCGTGGACACCCATTGTACATTCAATTTATTGTTGATAAATCACGTACCTAGCCTACGTATAGACTTTGCCCACATCGTCACGTCCCATTGTGCATGGATATTTGCACAAAATAAATAACGAATCCCAGCAACTTGGCACTTGGGTTGAGAGTCGGGAACTTTGGGATTGCGGGAATCGAGTGGAGTGTTTCTAGTTTCAGGCTTGTAGAAAGTTGGGATGACAGTGGGCGGGTGTGAACGAGATTGTCAAAAACATATTTTACCCTGTTCAGTGCATTAAGCAGGAGTGGTAAAAGGATGAAGCTCAGGTTAGGCTGGAGAGAACCATTTGAATAAGTACATTGGATTTGGAAATGGGGATGTTGAGTATGGGTAATATTGTAGTTGAGATTTTGAGGAAGGTAGTTGTAGTATGTTGCAGAATTCCATGGACGGTTGGTTGGTTGGACGGGGGATGTTGAATTGAATTGAATTGGATGTAATTGAATGAAACGATTTGGTGGTTGGTGACTGTATGGGTGTTCTCTAGGTTTTCACGCTACTGTTTCCAGTACATCAACACAGCTGAGGATGACAGTGTGGCCATCGTCGTGGAAAATTGCATTCCAACTTTTACTCAAGACACGTTCACAGGTAAGGCTGAGTCTGACTCTAGATTCAACTACCAGTCAACCCAAAATACTCAAAGTGGGAGCTTGGTAACTTGGATTTGATTCCTTCCCACCATCTCATCTCCTATGTACTGTACTTTCCCCTCCAGGACGACACTGATGCATAATCTAATTAGCTCCAGTTAATTACAATCCATTCAACGCAACGGTGGCCCACCCAGTCTGCCTTTGCCTGCCATTCCTTCCCTTTCCTTGTCTCAAAAACTAAAGCCAGACGTCTTGGTATTTTTTCTTCTCCTGGAGTAATGATGATGAATTCATTTTTATTTCATGGTTCTTTTCCTTTCCTTCGTATTTTTATGTGGGGTGAATGTCTATGTGTGTACAGATGGAGGTTGGGGTCCTTGGAGTTCTTGGAGTCCATGCTCAGCGACTTGTGGAGCAGAGGGAAAGCGGTTTCGCTACCGGTAAGTAGTTTTTCAGTAAAAGGTCGGAACGTATGATTTAGACAGGTATTGCAGGTATTACGACAGACTTGAATGCGAAAGTAAAAGGTCGGAAAGCGAAAGTAAAAGCTCTGTAAAAGGTACTTTAATAATAACAATGTAAGTAATACCATAAATACAGAAAGTGTCAAAGTGTCAAATTTTAACAAGACGGGTCAACGTTTTCCTCATTTTCAACAATAGGACATTGAATACAATTACCCCCAATAAGATCATTAGTAACAATTCTTTCAGAAATAATAGCATTAAGGTCAATTGCGGTAATATCAAATCCTTCACCAAAAAGAAATGCAGAAACAAACCGCATAAACACCAAATCATCATTGTCAAGGAAGACAGGAACTTCAGTACGTTTGTTGAGAAGTACAACTGGATACTTCTTCTCACACCCATCTTCATCTCCAACAAAAATCGCCATTAATCCAGATTTTGAACCAAAATACACCATAAGAGTAGCCAATCCTTCCGTGCCCTTTCGGTCGGCATTCCCAGTACAAAAACAAATTCTTCCTGGTTTTCCAGCTACAGCTTCCGGGTGTTCATCTCTGAATATACCTGCTGCTGTAGGATCATGCTTGCGGTCATGACATGAGGCATATTCTGTATTTTCATTTGGTTTCTCTCCAACATAAATGTAGATAGTTTCTTCCAGAAGCCAGGAGAGATAATAAAATCGTCGAAGACGATAGAAGAAGCTGAGAACAGGATATCAGACTAAAGTTAAATTAAATATCAATGAATACTGTATTATAG